>JACXGM010012342.1:0-24082 GCA_016801145.1 Umbra pygmaea | reverse complement strand
CAGTCCTTTATGGAGGGGAGGAGGATGAGGGAGATGTTCCCTGGTTGATAGATTTGGTGATAGAGGTAAAAGAAAAAAGGGAAGCTGATTGATTAGAGAAAACCAGGCTGTGTTGTGAGACATGTTCTTTAGTGCTCTGTCTAAAATCACACCCATACACACTTATGAAAACAACATTCACGTACACGCACACTGCTTCTGTTGTACAGGCCAGCTGGAGGTCAATTGATTATAATTGTTCTTCAGTTTGGCATAAGAGCAGTCTGATGCGTTCCATTGTTGGTACTAGGATATAGAAATGATAACCCTCCTCCTCTTTAAAGCATTCTATAACTACATGTTATTAAGGGCAGCGCGTGTAAAGGAAATTGGGAAAAGTAGTAATATTGACTGGTGTGACATACATTTTCCTAATGTACATATACATTTTAAGTTGCCTTCAGAACAAGACTAGTAATTTCCGTCACCCTTGGAAATACATGAGCGTTTCATCAGGTTATGTTTAAACTGCTATATAACGGAGCCGGTGGAGGTGAGAGGTTAATTAGTGCATTTGGGTGATTCAGCCATGCAGGAACCTGAGTAATCATGTTTGTTTAGATACATGACAGTGTAGTGTCAGAGGATAATGCTCACAGTAAGTATGTATACATTAGTAGTGCCACCCTTAACGCTGCATTGATAAATCTCTGCACATAGAGGAAGCTCACTCCACCTCCCTACTAAACACCAGCACATCTCCCTTGTTTTCTAGCTCTTTTTCTCACACTCGCTCCTCTCTTTCTTCCCTGCTCCCTCCCCCTTCTCAAGCACAAGGTACACACTGCCCCCCCACCACACACTACCCCCCTCTCAGTCGCCGCATTATCTTTCCCGGAAATTGCATTTCCAGCACAGCCAGGGCTCCATTATAAAGAGGGAGCAACATGCTGTAACCTTTTTAAAAAGCCATTAGTGATGCACCTGCCCCCCCCGCTCCAACTACCCCTCCCCCCTCCTTCATCCTCCGTTCTCCTCCTCCCAACAGCCCACTATGACCCCCTCCCTTCCTTACATCATCAGTAATGTTATTAGCCTGTTTCTACACCCATTACCCAGCTCTCCACAAACCCATGCCCTCCAGCTCTGCCCAGGGAGGGCAGTGGGGCACTGATGAAGAGGTTTATGTGGAAAAGAGAGGTCAAGAGAGAAAGAGGGAGAGAGATAGAGAGCGTTAATACGGCTCCTTAGTGATCGATAAAGGTAAACAATGGACTTTCGTTCTCTCCATCCCCCAACCATTTCCCTGCTATCCAAACACAAACAGTCAGTGTAACACCAGAGCATCAAACATCACATGCAAGACTCCTGGCAGCAGCAGCTCACTACAGCTTCATATACCACGGCAGCAGAAGTCCACGCTGGTGTAGTTGCAGTGTGCACCGTCATGGCAGACCGCAATGTGCCACACTGGCCAATTACAACAGGGCGAGTGGGGAGAATTTTGAGACAAGCCAGACACAGACAGGCACAGACCAAATCCAATTGCATAGGCTGGTTCCAGGAAGTGGTTTGAGGGATTGGTGTTGAAATGGAGAATTGAGAAGGACGAGCAGGAGAGATGGGTTTTTTGTGCAGCAGGCCGAGCTACACTCCAGAGCCCAGCAGCTCCAGAGACCATATCACTGTGCAGTCATAGTCCCCCCCTGGAGGGAAATGACACTGCACTTCACCCCACTCTGTCTTTGGGAGAGAAACACTAAACAGCACCGGGAAGTCGGGAGAACATCACATTTTCTCATTTAAATTTAACAGTAACTACTTTAGATGGCCATGCTTGAAAATCCACACAGCCTGTATTGATGAGGATGAACAACAAACTGCAGATGGAATTCTGTGTGGATTAATGCTCTTACACACAAACAGTGTTCTCAACCTACCCCCTGATCCATGTCTTGTCTCACCGTTCTCTCTCACAGCCAGTGCTGACACCAAAGCTCAGAACATACACCCTGTAGATCAATAGCATGACATCATGAGCATGAGCCACTATCAGTGCCTATGGGAGAAGTGATGGCCTGAGGGACATAGGGGCCTCCCTGCATGCTGCTGTTACACTGATGGCAAAATGAGGGCTTCACCACTTAACACACACATGCTCTCGCTCACACACACACACACACACACACACACACACACACACACACACACACACACACAACAAACACACACACACACACACACACATAGTCACACAAAAATACACGTACATGGAAAGGGGGAAGGCACAGTGAGGTAATGCCCCATGTCAGAAAACTCTTTTTGGATGTTAGCATTTCTGTCCTAAAACTGTTCATCCACATAAGGACCCGTTTAAAAAACGAAATAAAGGCCAACCGTTTTTGTAGCTTGAAAATGCTGTTAAGGCTTGGTATAATGAAGACTACTCTAAGGGAAATAAGTCAATAAAACCTTTTAATACATAATTAAAGAATAAGTTCTGCATTATGATGAAAAGAAAACACTTTTCAAAATAATGTTACCATATGTCTCAATAATGCATTCACAGTGTTTTCTTTTAATAAATCAGGCGTGAATTCAAAATGAGGTATTTCATGGCCTTTATATAATTTCATGGCCATTTTCATAATTACAAAGGATTGTTCAATCACTGAACATAGGCGAGGCTATTGTATGTCGGTCACTGGGTCAAAGAACAGGGAATCTAGCTCAATGATTAAAACTAACGGCAGACCAACGTTGCTTGACTGCTGCTAGAGAAGATCTCATTATAGTCTATAGTTTATGGATTGCAGAAAATGTTTTGATGGTAGTAATTTTTAAAATGTTCAATTAATTTGCTTAATTTTTTAAATAATTTTTAATTATCAGTTCCTCTTTAAAATGTAAGCTTTATATGTAAAATAACAAGTTAAAATGTTCTATGTTTCTTGTGCATATGCTTGTCCTGCTGTAGAATTAATTGCGGCCAGCAGGTCAAAGAACGATTGAAATTAAAGAGTTACTGAAAAAAATATTAAAACTTTTGAAAAAAATAAGCATGACTCTTGTAAAAAATAGTTTAAAAAAAGAATCACTGCATATTACTCCCACACTTAAGCCTTGAAAAATTTGCTTGATTCATCAGGAAGGTGAGGCCACAAACTAAGGAACTGAAGGCATTTACATGAGAAATTATCATTTTAGACCTGATGCCATGGTATCTGTAACTGACTTGGACACGGATCAGCTTTCATATCTTTAAATTATTAGGGAAATCCAAAATAGGATATACAGTATCTACATTTTTTCTACTTTCATGAGTTGCTTGGAAGTAATTATAGGACTGGTCGTCTTAGCAGACCACTCTCAGAGGACGGTCGACCTTGCGGGAGGGCAACGTCATAGGGTTATATTCCTCTCCCCCCATTCATTTCTAGATGCAACTTTGTGAAACAATGAATATATGTGTGAAAAAAAATGTTCTGTCAGCATGAAAACACTAAATTTAAGAACCCCAATTGCTGGAGGTACATGACATTCATTTTTTGTAACAAATGTGATAAAAGTCATAGGGTTTGAAAATCATTTCCAACCCTGTCGAAGATCATGAAAATGCCAGCTCGTGGCATGAGTGTAGTAGTTGCTGAAAGTTCTTCATCTGTGTTTTTGGGTTGAAATAAATGTCTGTGAAGTAGTCGAGAACTGTTTGTTCTGCATTGCTTGGTGACGCAGCATTATAACATGTTATTTTACATCACTGCACGTCCCTGCTGGAAACCACCCGACTGACATTTAGGGAGATCAGGATTGAACATGAGCAGACATGGAGGGAAATCGTGGAGTGTCGTGCTTGTTTCATATTAGTCTTTCAGTTGAGTATTTTTTTAGTTTCTCCTGGTGAGGGTCATGTCATTTTATATTCAATGACATTTCAGTATCTGTCAGCTGTTTGGTAGTATAACTTAGCGTATTTCTTCATGATTTAAACAACCAAATTATTAAGTTGAAAGTAAATTAAAGTTTGCTTGTGCAAAGTTGCATTTTCATCTTTAAGTTGTGATGGTATACTGGGTAAAGCACTCACCTATGATGCAGAATATTGTGAGCTCAAAACGTTTGTCTGCTAGTAGGCCTATATCTATTTTTCATAGCTATACCATCAAACAAATATAATTGTATTATTATAAAAATACATCAGGAATGCAAACGATATAGGCCAACATTTTTCACAGAATAAAAAAAATGTAATGTCTATGTATATACTGTATAAAGGGTAACATCATGCATGTATTGTCTTAAACATATTTGTAATTTAGTGTCCAGGTACTGTAACGTGTGAGCCATGCAGAGATCAGGCAGAGATACGTGCGAAGAGAAAACAAAGGGTTTTAATATAGAAAAACACTATAAAAATCAAAAGGGCTTTGGTGAGCCAGAATACATATAATGTAACTGCAATGAACACACAACACACATCACAATAGGACAATAAATGACAGTTACTGGCACAAACACAGTTTAAATGATATACTGCTGAAGTAAAACAGGAGCAGCTGTGGTATGGTTGTGACATAAACCGGCTCATTTAAATATGCGATGCAGGTCAGGTGAACACAATAGTAGGCTGGACAGATCATTTTTTTATCAACGCTTTTCCGGGATGAAATTCTGTATATTGCATCTGTCATGGACTGCAGTTTCATAATATTACCATATTACCAAACTCCTTGACGTAATTGCAAAAAACGTTTAGGTCCTTTCTCCGGCCTGGCAGGAGAATTTACTCCGCAACCAAAATGACTAAGAGGGCATATTTCAGCCTGATAATAATAGTCATGTTGATACAGTGTTGATGATTAATAATACCCAGTTCGAAAAAAATATATATGTTTTGACAATTTTATAAAGCTACACTGCTCAAAAAAATAAAGGGAACACTAAGATAACACATCCTAGATCTGAATGAATGAACTAATCGTATGAAATACTTTCGTCTTTACATAGTTGAATGTGACAAAATCACACAAAAATGATCAATGGAAATCAAATTTATCAACCCATGGAGGTCTGGATATGGAGTCACACTCAAAATCAAAGTGGAAAACCACTCTACAGGCTGATCAAACATTGATGTAATGTCCTTAAAACGTCAAAATTAGGCTCTGTAGTGTATGGCCTCCACGTGCCCGTATGACCTCCCTACAGTGTCTGGGCATGCTCCTGATGAGTTGGCAGATGGTCTCCTGAGAGACTAAATCATCCGCCACCTCCTGGACAGTCTGTGGTGCAACGTGGGGTTGGTGGATGGAGCGAGACATGATGTCCCAGATGTGCTCAATTGGATTCAGGTCTGGGGAACGGGCGGTCCATAGCATCAATAGCCACTTTCCGACCAAGTAGTTACAGGAACGTAGTTATAGGAACAGTCCACTTCTAAACAGTTCTACTAACTACTCTCCCCCAAAACCGGTTTTGCTATTTGCATTTGCACTGGTCAAGTGGCCATAGGAACTGGTAGGAGGGATAAGGGAGTGACGCAAGCACCACAACAGTCTTTTATAGTGTCGTCAGTTACTAGACTTTAGCATCACATACAGCAACATTTCACAGTTGAATGTTTTTGTAACACTGAGTGTATGATTGGAGATAATATGTAAATCATCTTATATATGCGGATGATCTGGATGTTTTCAGCTCAAGTAGTGCTGGGTTCCTTCAGCGGCTTGCTGTTTGTCTGTTCAGATTACGAGGCTGAAAACGACATCGAATACAATTTTAAAAAGAGTGTTGTGTTGATATGTCCTAATAACGGAGTTCGAACCGCGGCATTAAAAAGCTAGGCCGAAATCATAGAAATTGAACAGCTACCTAACAGAGAAACACAAAAGACGAAGGCTCCAGCATAATATTTATTATAGGCAACAGTCAAAAGTGACAGGCATAATTTATAAGTTGGACCAATCAACGTAGACCTAGGAAAAGGGAAAATGGAAAGACCCTGCTCTAGAGTAGGGCCTGAAAGAGTTATAGGAACTGCGGTGCAAGGAACTAAATAATCCCGCATTTTCTTCTATCGGAAAACAAGAAAAAAATTATAGGAATGTTATGTTCTAGAAACTGCAAAAATCCATGCGGTCGGAAAGTGGCTAATGCCTTCCTCTTGCAGGAACTGCTGAAACACTCCAGCCACATGAGGTCTAGCATTGTCATGCATTAGGAGGAACCCAGGGCCAACTGCACCAGCATATGGTCTCACAGGGGATCTGAGGATCTCATCTCGGTACCTAATGGCAATCCGGCTACCTTTGGCGAGCACATGGAGGGCTGTGCGGCCCCCCAAAGAAATGCCACCCCACACCATTACTGACCCACCCACAAATCGGTCATGCTGGAGGATGTTGCAGGCAGCAGAACATTCTCCACGGCATCTCCAGACTCTGTCACGTCTGTCACATGTGCTCAGTGTGAACCTGCTTTCATCTGTGAAGAGCACAGGGCACCAGTGGCGAATTTGCCAATCTTAGTGTTCTCTGGCTAATGCCAAACGTCCTGCACGGTGTTGGGCTGTAAGCACCCCCACCTGTGGACGTCGGGCCCTCATACCACCCTCATGGAGTCTGTTTCTGACCATTTGAGGGGGCACATGGACATGTGTGGCCTGCTGGAGGTCATTTTGCAGTGCTCTGGCAGTGCTCCTCCTGCTCCTCCTTGCACAAAGGCGGAGGTAGCGGTCCTGCTGCTGGGTTGTTGCCCTCCTACGGCCTCCTCCACGTCTCCTGATGTACTGGCCTATCTCCTGGTAGCGCTTCCATGCTCTGGACACTACGCTGACAGACACAGCAAACCTTCTTGCCACAGCTCGCATTGATGTGCCATCCTGCATCTGAGCCACTTGTGTGAGTTGTAGACTCTGTCTCATGCTACCACTAGAGTGAAAGCACCGCCAGCATTCAAAAGTGACAAAAACATCAACCAGGAAGCATAGGAACTGAGAAGTGGTCTGTGTTCACCACCTGCAGAACCACTCCTTTATTGGTGGTGTCTCGCTAATTGCCTATAATTTCCACCTGTTGTCTATTCCATTTGCACAACAGCATGTGAAATTGATTGTCAATCAGTGTTGCTTCCTGAGTGGACAGTGTGATTTCACAGAAGTGTGATTGACTTGGAGTTACATTGTGTTGTTTGAGTGTTCCCTTTATTTTTTTGAGCAGTGTATATGCAGTAGCCTACCATCATCTGAAAAGAGAAAAAATAACTGTTTATAATGTCCATCGCTAGCTCAAGTCGCTACCTACTCAACTACTGATCAAAACCTTCCCACCTTTATCAATGTAAGACTGCACACCATACCATGCCAAGCCATATTCCACCCATTTTGAAAGCTTGCAAATAACAATAATACATACAACCGATGAGGCTGACTATTCTTACCGGACACGTCTTCACCTAGGTTGTCATCAGGCACTTTTAAGGCTTTATTAATAATGCACTAAGTCCAGTCTCCGTGACTGTAGCCCCTCGCTGTCACCAGTCGGCAAAACCGTTTTACAGGTGATTTTGCTGCAACTGGGCTGAGCCGCCCCAGTCAACCTAAATTAGCCTCCATGTCTGGCACTGGCTTCTCCCGTTCCCTGCCACTGATTTGAAACTTTGATATTTCTTTTATCTAATTTCGGGGTGAATCTCCTTTCCTTTGGCAAAAGTCTACTTAAATGCCTAAATTTAAATGTAAAAATCAATTTGGAATTGAGTCCGTGTGTGTGAGAGGGACAAAGTATGATTTTTGGCTGAGCCATGCTCGGTAACAAGGGACAGAACCCCTGTCTTTGGCGTTGGGGGAGGAGCCCAGATTCACCTGCAGGCTGCAGTGTGGCCAGCACCTGTAAGGGCTGAGGTGCGGCTACCACCAGACAAGTAGCTCCGCCCCCTCCTCTGGCGCAGGGTTCTAAACCACTGGCAACAACAGTGAGTACACCCCTAAGTGAAAATATCCAGATTGGGCCCAATGATCTATTTTCCCTCCCCGGTGTCATGTGACTCGTTAGTGTTACAAGGACTCAGGTGTGAATTGGGAGCAGCTGTGTTAAATCTGGTGTTAGAATTGCTGCTCTATATAAAGATGGCTTAGGCTATAAGAAGAGTGCCAACACTCTGAAACTGAGCTGCAGCACGGTGGCCAAGACCATGCAGTGGTTTAAGGACAGACCTTGCAATGGTCAACCAACGAAGATGAGTGCACATGCTCAGCGTCAAATTTAGAGGTAGTCTTTGGGACATAGACAAATGAGTGCTTCCAGCATCAAGCAGAGGTTGAAGGTGTGAGGGGTCAGCCTGTCAGTGCTCAGACCATATGCCACACACTGCATCGAATTGGTCTGCATGGCTGTCATCCCAGAAGGAAGCCTCTTCTAAAGATGATGCACAAGAAAGCATGCAAACAGTTTGCTGAAGACAAGCTGACTTGCTGAAGACAAGGACATGGATTACTGGAAACATGTCCTGGGGTTTAATGAGATTTATTTGGTTCAGATGGTGTCAAGTGTGTGTGGCGGCAACCAGGTGAGGAGTACAAAGACAAGTGTGCCTACAGTCAAGTATGGTGGTGGGAGTGTCATGGTCTGGGCCTGCATGAGTGCTGCCGGCACTGGGGAGCTACAGTTCATTGAAGGAACCATGAATGCCAACATGTACTGTGACATACTGAAGCAGAGCATGTTCCCCTCCCTTCGGAGACTGGGCCAGGGGGAAATATTCCAACATGATAACAACCCCAAACACACCTCCAAGATGACCCCTGCCTTGCTATAGAAGCGGAGGTTAAAGGCGATGGACTGACCAAGCATGTCTCCAGAACTAAACCCTATTGAGCATCTGTGAGGCATCCTCAAACAGAAGGTGGAGGAGCGCAAGGTCTCTAACATCCACCAGCTCTGTGATGTCGTCATGGAGGAGTGGAAGAGGACTCCAGTGGCAACCTGTGAGGGGTGAACTCACTTTTGTGAGATTCTGTAGCTGCTGGCATGGGTGTGAGGAATGAAGCTGGTGGAGCTGGCACGACCACTGCTGGTAGTGCTGCATTGGCGGTGGACCAGGCTGAGGAGGGTCCCACAGGTTGACTAACTGCCCCAACCTTCTTGTGGGAATGGTGGCGAGGTTGACACTAGTTGCTGCTCCTCCTCCTCCTCCTCCCTGCTATCCTCCGTCCAAGTGGGCTGTGTAAACTCACTTGTGCCCCATCCAAAAAAGTTCAAGGTGTAGCAAGCCCATGTCTGTGGTGGTAAATATGTCTATATTTTAGGCCAGTAGCTCCTATCGGCGGCCTCACCGAGTCGACCCAACACCCAACGATATGGAAATCCAAAGTGACTATAGCATTCTTCTAACACCCCCATATTAGCGGGGTAGCAGAGATAGCCCTGGGACACCCGGATGCCATCAGAAGTGGCACGAATTATATTGTGCCACTCATTTTACATGGCATTCTCCACTACCGAGTAATAGTTTCTCCAAGCTCCTGTGCTGGTCAGCTGTGCTTCTTTCTCCTTTGTTTAAATACTCTAACATGCAAACCATGCAGAGATCAGACGAGTGTGAATGGAAAATACAGAGTTTTAATATGGTAAAACACTACACAAAATCAAAAGGGCATTGGTGAACCAAAATACATATAATAATGTAACTGCAACAAACATGCAAAACTCATCAAAATAGCACAATGAATGACAGTTACTGTCACAAACACAGGGGTTAAATACTTTAATAATTAATGCAATTATCTACTCAACCAATCACATGGCAGTTGCTTCAATGCATTCAATGCACATCCGGCCCTTCATTGGACTCTGTATTAACTAACCTCCAAAAGAGCTTCGACTCCATTCAACATGCATTCTATAACCTTCAACTGCTCTTAAACCCAACCAAAACTAAATGCATGCTATTCAACCGCACACTTCCTGTACCCGCCAGCCTGACTAGCATCTCCACTCTGGATGGGTCCAAACTGGATTATGTGGACACCTACAAATACCTAGGTGTCTGGTTAGATTGCTCACTTTCGTTCCAGCGTCACATTAACATTCTCCAATCGAAAATAAAATCTAGGATTGGATTCCTATTTAGAAACAAGGCCTCCTTCACCTATGCTGCCAAAAAGACCCTGGTAAAAATGACCATCCTTCCAATCCTTGATTTCGGGGATGTAATTTACAAAACTGCCTCTACCTCCCTACTTAAAAAGCTAGACATGGTCTACGATAGTGCCATCAGATTTGTTACCAATGCCCCATTTAACACCCACCACTGTGACCTATATGCACTAGTGGGCTGGCCCTCATTACAAACTCGGCGCCTGACCCACTGGTATCACCTAATTTACAAGACAATCCTAAGAAAAACCCCTCCTTACCTAAACTCACTCCTCACCATTGCCTCTCCCTCCCGTAACCTGCGCTCATCCAGGTATATCTCCCTGATCACACCAAAAGCCCACACCTCCTTGGGTCAAAATTCCGTCCAGTTCGCCGCAGCTAATGATTGGAACGAGCTACAGAAGACTCTGAAACTCGTGACCACTGTCCCCCTCACTTCCTTTAAATCATGATTATCAGAGCTTCTGTCTAACCATTGCACCTGCTGACCCCAACCCCACATGTACACTACCTCTCCCTATCTGATCCATTACCTTAGCATTTGACCAATAAGCACCATTGTATATACTGTCTTGAACAGTATTTTATTTTCAATTTGTTATTTATTCAACTGTTATTTGCACTGTTACCATTTGCACAATTGATTCTAGTGTTAATTTATTACATTGTATTTGCCTGCCACTCTTTATACTAATTTGATCTACCTCTAAATCTCAGATTTCTTTGCACTAATTGTACATTTACTTACATCTACCTCTTTCAATTTTGACTGTATTTTTTCTTTCTTCCTTACTCTACCATTCATGTAACTATGTCTGTACTTGCACCTTTTTGCTTTTATCTTGGCCAGGTCGCCGTTTTAAATGAGAAATTGTTCTCAACGTGCCCACCTGGTTAAATAAAGGTTAAATAAAAAATAAATAAAAAATGTCAGAATGGGAAAGAAACGTGATTTAAGCAATTTTGAGCATGGCAGATGGGCTTTTGAGCGGAGGTGCCAGACGGGCTGGTCTGAGTATTTCACAATTTGCTCAGTTACTGGGATTTTCAGGCACAACCATTTCTAGGGTTTACAAAGAATGGTGTGAAAAGGGAAAAACATCCAGTATGCGGCAGTCCTGTGGGTGAAAATGTGTTGTTGATGCTAGAGGTCAGAGGAGAATGGGCCGACTGCTTCAAGCTGATAGACGAGCAACTTTCACTGAAATAACCACTTGTTACAACCAAGGTATACAGCAAAGTATTTGTGAAGCCACAACATGCACAACCTTGAGGCAGATGGGCTACAACAGCAGAAGACCCCACCGGGTACCACTCATCTCCACTACAAATAGGCAAAAGAGGCTACAATTTGCAAGAGCTCACCAAAATTGGACAGTTGAAGACTAGAAAAATGTTGCCTGGTCTGATGAGTCTCGTTTTCTGTTGAGACATTCAGATGGTATAGTCAGAATTTGGCGTAAACAATCACTCTCCTCCTTGATCCAGCTGCTGACAGCCCCCATAGCTCAGTGGTGGCGGCAGACCCCCGTAGCTCGGCGTTGGCGGCAGAGGCAGACCCCCGTAGCTCGGCGGTGGCAGACCCCCGTAGCTCGGCGTTGGCAGACCTCCGTAGCTCGGCGGTAGCGGCGGCGGCAGACCCCTGTAGTTCGGTGGTGGCAGAACTCTGTAGCTCGGCGGTGGCGGCGGCGGCAGACCCCCGTAGCTCAGCGGTGGTGGTGGAAGCAGCAGACCCCCGTAGATCGGCGGCGGCGGCAGACCCCCATACCTTGGCGGTGGCGGCAGACCCCCGTAGCTCGTCTGCGGCGGCAGACCCCCTTAGCTCGGTAACCAACTGCTGGACCTCGTCGGCCAGCCACTCAGCAGGAGGCCCTGTTGTCGGCTGTGCAGGCTCATTGCCGAACCCTGGTGGCGGAGGCAGACACAGGTACTCCAGATTGATGGCCACCGGGGTCTCCTCTCCAGCTATCAGAGAGGCCTCCTCCAGCGTCATGTCCTCTGCTTCCTGCTCCACCAGGGCGAGCAGCAGAACCTCCAGCTCTTCTTCCCCAAGCGGCTGAGCTGGGGTCTGATGGTGATACTCCACTCCATCAGCAGCCCGGGGATGGTGTAAAGGGAGCAGCATCAGCTGGATGGTAGAAAAGGCTGACGCTGCCTGCCCGTGCTCTCTCTCTTGAACCGGAGGACAGGTGATGAACCAAGGTGGTAGAGGCCCATCACCACGTCTTAGCTCCCCCCCAAAAATTTCCTCTGGGAAATTATGGACAGATCCCCGGTCTTTGCACGCCCAGCTCCTCCACCACTTCTCGAGGTAAAGGCGATCTGGGTGCGGCTGCCTTTGAACTTGTGTCTCTCTGTAGGTCTATTATTCTGTCACGGTAAAGGTGTAGTGTGTAATGGAGAGAGGGAGTCCAAAGCAGAGAGATGGTTGTTTGTAGTATTTACTTATCCGACATTCCAGAAACATACATACACAGTATGGTTGCAGGGTACCACCGGAGCGAGTGGCACAACGTCTACATATATATATACAGCTGTGATCTGCAACTCTGCCTTCATAATTGGAGAATCGTAACATAGTGGCATGGAACACTGATAGCTTCATATATATATAAGAGCGTTCGCATACACTTCCAAACTCACTTTTCACAGCACACTAGAGACGTAGTTTCTGGAAGTCTTCAACAGCAAACAGACCCACAAACGGTACTCCAAACAATAATCGACAACCTCTCAGTCTGCCCAGCTTATATGCCGTACCCTAAACAGGTAAGTCTACACAGGTGCAAGCCATTACTAATCAGAGCACAGCATACCTAGCAGGAACAGACTAGGAGAGAGGTTTCCGATCTTGAGGGCTATTTCCCGATTTTTAATCAACAACTAAAACACCACGCAATTGCACTGATTATGAAAACACAAATGACCGAACACAAATATATTTAGAAATTAACTAAATATATACTTGAGTCTTAGCCTGGGCTGGACGTTACACTAACCAGCTTCATACCAATTCATTATTTGGGATACTGAAGGTTTCCATACAAATCGGTTCATGTAAGACTTGGATGATATAACAAACATAGTAATCATTTTCTTGGATGGAGATGATTGATAGCAGACATTAAGCCCTGTCCCACTCCTTACAACAAACACTTTCGGTCTCTGTTGCCATTGCTGGGCAGTTTCCATATACAGTGTGAGTTTACCCTGGGCTTGACAATAGCTTCACCGGTGGCCACTTCCAAATCAGCAGCTTTATTCACCCGATAAAGTTCCTGCCTTCCCCGTATTTCTTCATCACTGAATTCCTGCTTAAACATGTACATGTACATGAAGTCAACTGAACGCCTCCCCTGAATCTAACTGTAGTTTTTATAAATCACTACAATGAAATAAAAGCCGCCATCGTAGTAAATTTTGGATACTTGGTGGCAGAATTTGTAATTACAAAATGTATTTAGGTGTTTAAAGTGTTTCTAAATACTTTTTGCACTAGTCCTCTGGCTGAAAATGTGCCTTGAAAGTTTTTAATAATGTATTTTGAAAATCCGAATATCAGTAAAAAAAATAGAATACAATTTGAATAATAAATCCTTTCCGATGCCCGTGCCTACTCCAAAGTAAGTGGGACTGTTTTCTCAGCTGTCAGTTGGTTTCTTAATGGATGTTGGTGGCCCAAACTAATGTAGCTCTTTCTGGAGATGGATTGTATTGGCAGTTTGACAGCTCCGTTTCTTTGCCTGTGCATCTCTATCCTAAGGGCCCGGTTGTCCTTCTCAACATGTCTCATTCCAGAACGAAGCTTATTGAAGTCGTCTCGATGCTGAGGACCATAACCTAGGGAACAGTGAAAATGTAAGTTATTGAAAGCAGTGTTGTCGGGAGAGGTTTTTAGTTCTTCAAAGTAGGGGAAACATTGATCGGATCTAGTCTCCAAACCTCCAATCACAACAGTGACATTATTATAAATATTGATATTAAATTTGGAGAGGAAATCAATGTATAATTGCCTCAATGTTCTGTTTTCATACATTTTTTATTCATTATTGGCCTCGTGGAAGACTATGTGCCAAGCTTGAGAATCATCATCATTGTAGTCGCCTTTAATTTCCCTATTGGTTTAGGAATAAAGTCTGCCTTCAAATTCTCTGGGGATTCTTAAAAGTATTTTGTTACTGCAATTCTTCCTTCCTCAAACTATGTTTGGAGAATGCATTCACCTGTATCTACAGTACAAGATAAATCTAATTAAATCACTCTTTTCAGTAATACAGTATGTAGTATGCACCTTTTGATAACTGCACTCACTCATACAATTTATTTATAGCCCAATCCCTATTTAAAAAAAGGCACTAGTTATAATTCAATGAACATACTGTGGATATAAAATGTACATTACAGTGTAATCCAAACTGTACACTTTAAATACATTTATATCTTGCACAATATTTCAGAATCATTCAAAATATGTTAATCTTATGTAGAATTTCTTGTATCCTTTAATTTATTCATTTATTTTGTAAATAACTTTTTTGTGTGGGGTATTTTTTAAATATTGTTTTATTGACAGGATAGGAGAAAGCAGAAGCCAGTGAGACAGGTAGGGGGCGAGAGAGAGGAAGGGCACAGAACGTCGTCTGAGCCGGGGTTCAAACCCCCGTCACCAGGGGGCATGTGTAGACTGGAGTCATGGGGCTTAGACTGCTACACTAACTCCGGCACAATTTCCTCCATCCTGATGTCTATCAATCTATTTCTAGCTTTGTCTTGCTATATAGTTTAGACTGTCTCTGTAATAAACAGACACCATGTACCAGAGTGATGGTAACAGGTAATTGTGGAGAAAAAACTGACATACATATATGTCAAACAAGAAGCTCTGATTTGGGGATGTATGGCTACCACTAGAACCAAAACAAAACTTGAGCCACTGTCCAAGTACTACTTGGAATGCACAGTAATACAAAAACATGACTCCAAATCTCAATTTATCTTGTGTCTTAATTAGACAGGAAAGACCAAATGGCATAGAGCTGTATAGCCTTGTGTCTTTAGTGAAAGCCCAAGTGTTTGAAGGGATGACAGATGGAAACAAAGGTTCTGTTGTGATGCTGCCACACTAACAACACTGTTGTCTGAACTGTGAATGCAGAAGGAAACACCGGAAGTATCCAGAAACAAACCAACCAACCATAGAGCCAGCTGGGTCTCCATATGGGAAGATCTCTCAGCCAATCATGAAGTGAACTGAGGAAAAAAACTATATTAAAGTACCTTCCTTGCTTCCGTCCCGTTCTCTCTTTTGCTTCATGTAATTAATAATCTAATACAGCTGAATGGCGTACATAGACTTGCTGATAATTTATTGCCAAGAGAAAACATCTGACTTGCAATTTGAGTGCATACTTATTGGTTATCCCATGCCGATCATGCACCAGACAGATTGTTTGAGCCGCTCTAGTGTTCTCTATGGGATCTACTCCCCAGGCTGGGTCTCTGGGCATCTGGACCCATGTAGTGTTGTTAGAAGCCTGCTCTGTAGTGGGCGCAGACTGGGTCTGTCTCCCCAGGGGCTGGAGCTAAAACCTGGCTAGATGTAGTGAGACGGCTCCTGCGGGAGACGTGCTGTAGAGTTCTATTAAGAGCCAATCAGATGAGGGGAGGAGGAGCAGCAGGCAGCATTACACCTCGTTCTCAACTGAACAGTAAAAGTCTTTGTCCCTGCGTGTCTTTCAAATCAATTTTCAAATCCAATCTTTCTCAACTGTTAGAATCTAAATCACTTTCTGGCACCGATTATATTACACGTGCACATTCTCTGTTTTCCCGGGTCAGAATGATCATCTGAAAATTCTAGCAAATCACATAAACAAGGATTATTTTGGGTGGCCTGGTCAAAATTAGTACCCACAAAAATGGATGCAGTCATGGTCAAAAGTTTTAAGAATGCAACAAATACTCATATTCACAAAGTCTGCTGTCTCAGTGTTGATTTGCATTTACTCCAAAATCAGATGAATTGCAATAAATTGCAAAGTCCCTCTTTGCCATGAAAATTAACTTAATCCCAAAAAAACATTTCCACTGCATTTTAGCCCTGCCACAAAAGGACCAGCTGCCATCATGTCAGTGATTGTCTCGTTAAACACAAGTGAGAATGTTGACGTGGACAAGGCTGGAGATCACTCTGTCATGCTGATTGAGTTAAAATAACAGACTGGAAGCTTGAAAATGAGGGTGGTGCTTGACATTATTGTTCTTACTCTGTCAACCATGGTTACCTGCAAGGAAACACGTGCTGTCATCATTGCTTTGCACAAAAAAGGCTTCACAGGCAATGACACTGCTGCTAGCAAGATTGCATCTAAATCAACCATTTATCGGATCATCAAGAACTTCAAGGAGAGTTGTGTGGATAAGGCATCAGGGTACCCAAAAAAGTCCAGCAAGTGCCATGACCATCTCCTAAAATTGATTCAGCTACAGGATCGGGGCACCACCAGTGCAGATTTTGAACAGGAAACGGAGACAGGTGTGAGTGCATCTGCATGCATAGTGAGCCAAAGGCTTTTGGAAAAAGGGCTGGTGTCAAGAAGGGCAGCAATAAAGCCACTTCTCTTCAGAAGAAACATCAGGGACAGACTGATATTCTGCAAAAAATACAAGGATTGGACTGCTGAGAACTGGGGTAAAGTCATTTTCAATGATGAATCCCCCTTCTGATTGTTAGGGCCATCCAGAAATCACCTTGTCCGGAGAAGAAAAGGTGAGTGCTACCATAAACATATGTATCATCTGGGATACCGTTTGTTTTTGGGGGGGCACCAAAATTGTTGCTGTATACCCCTCTGACACTGGGTTGTGCCTCTGCATGGAGGAGTACAAGGCTGGCGCTTTATCATAGACGGTTCACATGTAACACAGGGAGCCAGATTCTTTAGTGGATTCCTAGCCTTTCATAGTTTCGCATTCAGAATAATAGTGTTTGATTCAACGTGATAAAAATGTATTAACAACAAATGAAACATTACAAATTTCATAAATATGCCACTAAACTCTATGAGAATAGTGTGACATATTTACTAACTTATATTATTTTAATAAGACCATTTACATTTGCAATCTGGATCGCTTACATATATAAAAAATACACAACATCCTGTGTAATACTAGCTACATTAACGATTGAAATGGTTGATCGGTGGGCAGCGTTCTGGTTGGCTAATCAATAAGCAACAAGCTGATTGGATAGCGTTTTGGCCCTGTTTTGACACAGTCAAAACTTTGCAACTCGTAACTTGGGTTTTGTAAATCCAGTGTTGCACAAAACATTTGCAGACATTCACAAAATATTTCTACAGACGGAAAACTTGCAAACATCACTTCGCAACCTCAAAATATTATTGGCCCTTATTTGATCCCATAAACACACGGTTGGAATAAAGATAACGACTTAGAGTTTTTATTAGGTTTGAAAAGTAAAGATTGTTATTATTATTTCATAATGAAACATAAAGTGATGCAGAAAATATATTAAAACAAATTTTTCTGAAAAACAAAATGTGCAGCAAAGCATTCTGGGAAATCGTATAGAACGTTGGCTGTTACGTATATTTTACGGCATATTTCCGTTATAAACACAGAGCAAGAGTATATTTAACAGTGTAGTAATGTATTTTAACAGAAAAGAGATGCAAAAATGTATATTTCAGCTGATAAATAAATTTACCGTGTTTTACTGTTATAGAAACTGTATTCAACCTTTTTTGAGTTTACAGTCTTTTACAGTCATGATTTGACAGTTTTTCACCGTGAAATCCACAGACATTTATACAGTGTACGATAATTGACTTGTGGAACAAAACATGAAAATTTTGGGTCCATGGCCACTTCCAGACCTTAATCCCATTGACAACTTGTGGTCGATCCTCAAGAGGCGGGTGGACAAACAAAAACCCACAAATTCTGACAACCTCCAAGCATGGGCTGCAATCAGCCAGGATGTGGTCCAGAATTTAATTGACAGCATGCCGGTTTAGCATTCTTATTCATTTTTTCCTGTGGATGTCGTCCTCTCCACAGCCACTGGAGAGTTAAGATCAAACGTGTTTGATTCCACTGTGTCAACTGCAGTTTCATCAAGGTTAAATGTCCAAGTTTAGGACTTTTTGGATTTAAGGGCCCTACCACATGATAGGGCCCATATACTTATTATATATTTAAGGGTCCCCTTGTCTGATGCCACTGGCTATCACTATTTCCTTCTGCTGAATCAATCATTGCAGGTAATCAGTGCATCATTGAAGCTTAGATAGTTGATGCTACTACACGCCACTGTTATCTTCCACTTCTGGAATAAGAAATGTGTCAAGGTATTTAACATGATGAGCAGACTTATTTGCTTCACTCTGATCAACAGAAATGATGCTTGATGAAAGTCTATTAAATGTCAGTGATGGTTCTTTCTACTTCCCCATGTCTTGAAAACACAGTGGATGCCATCAAAGGCCACACAAACACATCAACAGTGTGGGAAACTCTCGACCTGTTGCAGGAAAGTGCAGCTCTTCTTCTCTTTGTGGTTAGTTCATCTATCCAGTGGGCTGTGATCCCCTGCGCCTACGGTTTGGCTGCAACCCCATGCCTTGCAGGAGATTTCCTGTTCCTCCAACCCACCTGTCCAGGCTCCGGTGCAGCCTTCCCATGCTCAAGTCTAGCCTTTCCACGCTTCCTTTGTTCCGTCTGTCCATCAACCCTTGCCTCACCTGTCCTGGCCCCACCAGTTCAGCTCCTTGTCCAAATCCTCACGGCTCAATACACTGTTGCTCTTCCACAAACTTCCCCCACCTTCCTGGGTCTGCCAGCTCAGTCTCCCGTGACTATTCCTCTGGCTCCGAATGACTTACTCTTAGGCTTACTTTCCTGAGTCTGTCCCACCAGTTCATCCACTGTCAACTTGGCTGGTCCAGCCCACATCAGCCCTGCCTCCACTGAGTCAGCCCGTTCTGCCACTAGTCCCTGCCTAGTCAGTGCAACCTCCAGTCCTGTAAGCCCTGACCAGGCCAGTTCATCACCCGGCGGTTCGGTTCTCAGTTCCATCACTGCCCGCCAGATTCTCAGTCCTGTCTCTGCTGAGCCGGTCCCCTGTTCAGTCTCTACCTCTTCTAACCTCTGGTCTGATTCTCAAACTGGCCAGTTTCCCTCTGCTGGCTGGGTCTGTGTTGCCCTTCTGAGGGGCTTTCTGCGGCTAGAGCTGCACTGTCATGGTTCCCACCCCATATTGACATTTGGAATCAGTGGTTTGCTTTCCATGGACGCAATGCCATGGACACGGTATCCAATACCATTTGTCTGCTCCTCAACCTATTTTGTTTTTCATTATGCACACCTGGACATCATTTAGTAATTAGTGTATGTATTTAGCTCCATCTGTTTCCCCCTTTCAGTGTTGGTCATTGTGTTACTGTGAGCATATTTCATGTCTCTGTACATCAAGATTCTTCCGTAATACTTTCATGTTTACTTTTCATATTAAAGGTATTATTTTTGGAATCTGACCCATAACAATGGAACTACATTCTCTTTCCTGCAGCTTACAAACACTGTAAAAACTGTATTCCTTGATATTTTAAAACTCCAATTAACTATTTGTATGGAATAAGGATTACCTACACTTATATGGGTTAATAATTTACAAGACTATGCAGTGCTTGGTAACAAAAAAGCATGGCCTAAAATTCATAAATAATATGAAATACACAGGTGCATGCACGTTGAAAATCACGGTGGAAGCACAACTTGTCATGTCCTCATCGAATTTCCTGTTGCTTGTGAACTGCTGTTCTTATTTTTTAAACATCATAAAAAAGTTGTTCTACAGCTTTTGGAAGCTGCTTACTGAAATTCTATACAGTGTAGCTTTAAGTTTGTCTGAAAAATTGTGTTTATTGTTAGTTATGCCCAACTTAGTTCTCACTTTCAAGTTGAAGGTGGTCTTGTCCACTTTTCACCCTGTGTTTTATTTCAGTTTTGTTTTATTGCTATTACCAGACATGTGCCTTTAGATTGCCATTTCAGTTCCTGTTATTGCACTTGTGATTTCTTATTTATTAAAATATATAAGTACATATATAAGTACATGTCGGCCTCATGCCTGCATACTGCATATATTCAAACACATGAATAAACAGCCATTTAGTGAACAGTTTGGAGGTGGCTTCATGTGGTCAGCCTAGTTTAATTACTCGCTATATTGTCAGTTAAAATCCCTATGTAGAATTCTGCATTTTGAGTCCACCTTGTTGATCTGATCAGCCAGAAACTGTCACACTCTGGTACCACCTGCTTGTTGCACTGAAACACCAGTAAAATGTGCAGGTACAATAAATGGTTTTGCAGTGAATGAAAATACATTATGTGATTGATTTGGACAGTGTAGTGAAAAACGTTGCACCAAACATTGCTGATGTATAAGCATACATCGCCTCATTTTTATTTACTTCTGCGTGGAGTAGTCAGCATGGTAGAGCTGGAAGCTGGCTAGTTCCAGAGCAGTGCTAGAAATTTAAGTCATTTAGTCATGATCCTTTTTAGATTTGTCAGACATTTATTTTGTGAGTGAGCACACACTGAAAAGGAAAACTGCGCAGACCGTCGTGGAGTCTTTTGAAGAGTACCAGAGCCCCCCTACTCGCCTGCCCCT
The DNA here is from genome assembly GCA_016801145.1 of Umbra pygmaea. NCBI lineage: Eukaryota > Metazoa > Chordata > Actinopteri > Esociformes > Umbridae > Umbra > Umbra pygmaea. The sequence goes on along the minus strand of JACXGM010012342.1, from coordinate 3,241 downwards.
CTGCTACCGCATCCCAGACTTATTGGCACGGCTCGACAACCAACAAGTCAGGGGAGTCCTTCACCGCATATCGTCAGATGATCATTTAATTTAAAGAAATGAAGTGGTGATTTATCCCTAATATGTGGTAGCTCCAGAAAATTTGCATTTTTGTCTAGTTTCAAAATTCATCAAACAAACACGTCCACACAATAGCACTGTCCAAATCACTGTGGTTGCCTCACCAAACCAAACCATGAATTATTACACCATCCCATGTCCTGTGCATAAAGAACTAGTCATGAGATGTGCTCAGGGATTGTCTTTGTATTCTTCGACACACATTGGGCATGTCTGGATTTTCTTTTTCCATCTACATATTTACGGTTATGTGACCATCTAAGCCAGAGTTGCTGAAAACATAACTGTGCCTCCCAGTATCTAATATTTGCACGTTAAATTGCTGACACTGCCTGTCTTTGTATTGCTTGTTCGATATACGGCAAATATATACTGTAGCTTGGCTAAATAGCTTCATCTAGGCCAACTCGTTATATAAATAAAAGCAAATACTTTATATAAACCCAATAAACGGCTTGTTGAGCTTGTGTTTGCAATAGATTAATGATACAACAAAGAGCTGGTTAATTTCAATATTCTTTCTTGTTCTGTTCCAGTAGCAGTGGAGTAAAATTGAGAATGAACACAGAACAGCAGCTGACTACACTGAGAAAGGAATGGTCACAAAAACGTTACACATGCACAGAAATCTCTTGCTTTAGTCCTTAACATTAAGGTTCCCAAAACTCTGGTACACGTCCACTTTACCACAAAATACATGCATGTAAATTAGTCACAAAATACATGATCAAAAAACAAATATACCCTTACAATGAGTGAAATAAAAAGAATTGCCCTCCCCCCATTTTCTTCATGCCCCTGGTTCTAGCATACAGTTTAAACTCTCACATTGCCTATTTCTCTGTAGGTGCTCTGTAAAGACAGTGTTTCAGGAAAAGGGTAAATTTGCAGGCCAACAGGCTGCATTATACATCTTAAATTCAACTAGCCCATATTCAGACTATGTGATTGAGCAAACTGAAGTGTTGCTTTGAGTACAATCCTTTCTGGTGATTGTGTTCAGAGTGAATGGGCTTGACTTAGAGCCACCCCCCCTGAGCAGGTGGTGCCACTGGCATTGGGGCAAGAGTGGCTTTGATTTCTAAACCAGTGGCTCAGTGCATATTCAAACTAGCCCTTTTGTTTGTGTTGCTCCCAGCCCCAAGTCAGACAGACATGCTGGGAATACAAATCAGACCTTTGACAGGAGCAGGTAACCTGGCTCTAAATATAGCAGCCACGGCCGAGTAGGAGAGAACATGAAGGAGGGGAGAGAGGGAACACAAGGAGAAGAGAGAGCTCTGTCTGTATGGTGGCGCTCTCAGCTCTCTCTCGCTCGCTCTCTGAACTGAAGAACATTGAGGAAAAAGAGGGAGCAGAAACGACGTACATCAGTGACGGATGTGAGTTGCACTGATGTGTGCAGACCTGTGTGTGTGTGCGTGCGCGTGCGCCAAATAGAAATATAGAGTGGAGGGAGAGAGTGAGGGAGATAGAGAGAGAGAGAGGGTTGGGGGATAAATGGAAGGCAGAGTGGCAAATGAAAGATAGTGAGAGTCTGTTTAATAAAGCAGCAGTCTGGAGGGAGCGAGGGCAGAGGGAATGAGAAATGTGCTCCTACAAACCGAGATCTGAGTAGACTGCAAAGGAGGAGAGAGAGGAGAAGAGAGGAGAGAGAATGAACAGGGCTGCTGGTTGTAGCGTACAGGACTCTTGGTCCAGCTGTTAGGAACCGCACCCACCACAATGCCATTGTGTATCCCTTGGGTAGCAGATACGCAACGGTTTGACTAATAGATTTGTAAATGGAAATTAGCAAACTTCAAAGAGAGTTGATTTGTATTTGTAATAATTGGGACAAAATACATGAGAAATACTTGATTAAAAGATCAAATCCATGTCTATGGATCTATAAGGCAGTGGTGAGCTGTGATCTAGCCAGGTGTATTTCAGAGCCTAGGTATCCAGATTGAGTGAGCAGAGCCTATTATTGAAGTTGCCTGTGTGAAAATGCCAGGCGTGGACATCCTGTGAGATTGGATTAGAGTGAATACAACCAAGCACAGAGATGTCAGTGTCACTCACCACACAGCCGACTGTGTAGCCCAGGCAGTTCGCAGGCACCACTGCATTTAGATGAGGCTATTCTCGTATACAGTACAGGGCAGCTAGAAGCTGAATGCATAGACCTTGCATGGTCTTATAAAAACCATTGAATGTAGCCTGTGGAATATGGCAACCTGAAATACATTCAGTGTAGTAACCTTTATTCAGTCTATATAGAAATATTTGTATTAGTCACGATTACTGTATATATTTAAGCAATAGGCCTATTCCAGATTTTGATTAGGTATTTTATGCCATGCATGTTGGCGTTCAAAATCAAAATGGTTTATGAATGTATAACAGAAATGTTGATCAGTCTGCGCTAAATCTAAAAAACATTTAAAACGTTAACGTGCACCGCAGTCATGTTTAGGGCAAATGGCTAAAGGAAGGTGGTTTCTTAGCAACCTGGCACTCACGTAATTACTGTCCACCGTGTAGGCCTACATTATATAATTTCAACAGTTTTCTTACATCAAATGTTTTTTTCACTATAATGATTATAGTCCCTATTATATACATGTTTATGTTAGTGACGGTAATGATTTTTAATCTCTTTAGGATATAAGAATGTCACAAAAAAATGTAAGTAATTACGAGTTTTTTATATATATATATATATCCATTTACACATTTCCAAACAGTGTGTTGTGTGTGAAGTCACCTTATCTTAATCGGTATGCATCACCATCATCATGAAGTGTGAGTGTGAATTTATTTCTCTCCCAATCTGAGTCGCCTCTGCCGCGCCCCTTTGACCACGCTTGAATATCAACAATGGGAGGGTGGAAGCGGAATAGAATCAGAGAGAGAGAGAGAGAGAGAGAGAGAGAGAGAGAGAGAGAGATGAAGCCAGAGGGAGAGTGAAATGCCAGGAATAACGGAGGATAAAGGCTTTAAGCTTGAGGCTCCTGCCTTTTGGATCTTTCTTCTTCTCTTTTTTTTCTAACAGGGAAAGAAAGAGAGGGAGAGAGAGAGAGAGAGAGAGAGAGAGAGAGAGAGAGAGAGAGAGAGAGAGAGAGAGAGAGAGAGAGAG
>JACXGM010012341.1:0-24074 GCA_016801145.1 Umbra pygmaea | reverse complement strand
TAGCCAACACACAGAACAACTCATCACCACAGCCTCAGCGTCAAGTGGCTTAACAATCTCTCTCCAAACCTCAATTTCTTACAAAATATTCAAGTATATTTTATATGATCTATGTCCCTTGTTGTGTTTTTGTTTCAAGGTTTTGCTCCAGGTAAATGTTGCCTTATAACAGCTATTTAATGCATGTTCGCTGCAGCAGACCAGTGGCAAGTGAGTGATGTCAAGTAGCTGATGTCCCATACAGTAAACTGTGCTGCAAAACTAGCATTAGATATGTTCTGTGACTAGCAAATAGTGTTGGGGAAAGTTACTTTACATAGTTACTACTGAGGATATATGTAACTAACTAATTAAACTAATTTTAAGTTTAGGCCTACTTGCTTAAAATGCTTTTAAGTATGCTTTGTGGTTTGTCTTGGTGTAGCCTCCAAGTGTAGCCTCCGAGTGTAGCCTCCGAGTGTAGCCTCCGAGTGTAGCCTCCGAGTGTAGCCTCCGAGTGTAGCCTCCGAGTGTAGCCTCCGAGTGGAGCCTCCAAGTGGAGCCTCCAAGTGGAGCCTCCAAGTGGAGCCTCCAAGTGGAGCCTCCAAGTGGAGCCTCTAACGTAGGTATAGTAACTAGGTGTAGTATCATGAATCCTAATTGGACAGAAATATAAATGTACCATATTTATCTTTCCAAGTATTAAAATAATTTGAGTAATATGTAGTGATTTGATCCTTCAAGTTAGTGTTTTTGTTTTTGACAGATCAACAGTGTAACATAGTGATTGCCTGAGCATGTTGGATGCAGAATTGTTGTAATGAAATAAATGTATCATTGTAATTTGATTTCTTGAGAGAGTGGGTGGTAACTACTTTCTCTGGACATGATCCAATTGAGCAATCTAGTCATAGTCTATTTATGTTAAATGTGTGAATGTTTGTATATAAAACCAATTTTATCTGAATATGGAAATATAGAAATATTCCATCACATCAAACACAGCAGGGTAGTTCATCCTCTTCACTTTCAGTTGGCAGAATCTCCCACTGACTACCATTACTGCAGTCTGAAGGTGTTTTGAAGTTGGCCTGCACGCCGCGTCCCTGAATCATTGAAAATAAGCAACACCTGTGTTCCTATGGTTATCATGTAGGGTTACAGTAGTCCTCTTAAACGTTTGTTGAGTGTCGCAGCACCTTCGATGTGGTTGCAGGAGTGTGTTGGCTGCTCGGCAACTGGCTGTGCGTTACCGCTGTGGCTGCTGATGGGATTGGGCAGTTTGACTCTGCTACACATTTCTGTCAGCTCGTCCCTGATCTCCAGGTGGGTATGGAGGCTGTTGCACAAAGTGCAGGTGTTTGTGTCGGAGACCGAGCGCAGTGGCATTGAGCGCTGCCTTGCCTGTATGAGATCATTAATAATAATGCGATGTTAAGTAGCACCGATCAGTTTCATATTTATCTAATATAAAGCGTTTTTTCACGTTCATTGTCATTTCATCCTGTTCAATGAGTTGATCTTGCAACGTTATTATCAACTTGATCAAATTCCGCCACATGTCGCTCTGCTTGCTAGCCGTTTCCCTCGGTTTGAGCGTCATCTTGTAGGTTTTTCATTATAAAAAAAGTTTATCCAACTGCTCTCAGTATTCAAACACTAATTTACTTTAGGATATCCAGATATTCGATTAACCGCGCCCATCCCTACTAAATGCATTGGTTTGCTGCCACGTAATTGGCTGATTAGATATTTGCATTAATGAGCAGTTGAACGGGTGTACCTAATGAAGTGTAGAACAACAGCTAAATCCCACGATGGGGCAAGCTGTTTAGATACAGGCCTCAAGTAATATACACCCTTCATAAAACGTGAAAAGAGAGGGTGCTGACCCACAGTTGCGTCTTCTCATCCCACGTGACAGGTTGAAATAATTGCTAGAAATACCTTCATTATAGAAAAGGCCTTGTCTAGTTATTAGCTAGTTAGCCATTCACCATATTATTCACTGATACAATCTGTCAGTAAATCTTACAAAGTCGATCGACAGCTATACCACCTACTAAGCTCCAATTCCTAAAGAAAGAACAATATTCTGTCAACCATAATTCATTGAAGTATATACACAAACAATATACGCTAGAACGTGCTAACCAGTTTTTATTCCTCTGCTAATGCTACACCCTATGGTTTTGGCTGGTATATCCAGTTTATTGTTCGCTATACGGAAGGTTTCCTACACATTGGTCGATGTGAAACTCTGATGATCTAACAAACATAGTAATTATCTTCTTGGCTGGAGATGGTTGAAAGCAAATATTGAGCCCTGTCCCACTCTTTATGACAAACATTTTCTGTCTTTGTTGCCATTGCTGTGTAGTTTCCACAAACACCACCAGTGAGAGTTCACCCTGGGCTCAATAGCTTCACCTGCAGCTGCTTGATTCACCCAGCTCATGTGTTGCCATATTTCATTCTGATTGTATTCCAGCTCAAACATGTATGGTTGAATATTACCATTTAATTTCACTTGATCAAAGTTGAAATCGTCCTGCTCTTCAGCTATATCGTCACTTGCACCAGCCATTGTAAAAATAAATCCCAAACATAATTACCTCGATTCAGGGGCAGGACAAAATCAAATGCAGTCGTAGTGAAATTTGGATACTTACGGGGGCTGAGTTTGGAATTACAAAATGCACATTGATTTCGGTGGGGTTTAGGGGTTTGGAGTTGTCTTTTAAAAGGTAACAAATGACAATTGGAAACCATTGCTTTTATACCATATGGCCTAGCTGCTATAACTACAGCCTGCTTTTAGGTTGTAGTTCCTGTATAAAGCCATTAGCCATGATATATCGGCCAGGTACAGGACCACAAACTGCTGTGGTGCTCTATTGCTTATAACCAGTTACTAATGCAGATAAAAAGGTATGTAATTGCCATACCCACGCTATTCTTAAATGCTTTTAAGCATCAGTACTGGTTAGGCCCTGTGTTTGGGCTGTGAGAGGGTGTTTGTCTTCCAGATGCAGAACTGATCCACAACATCTGTACAACGTGTGACAGAAGCTACCCGCCCCTTCCTGAGTTAGTCCTGTATCACTCTACAGTTGGTCATTAGTCCCCCTGTTTAATGTCACAGCAGCAGCAGCTCATGGGAAATGGATGCGCCAGGGCTTTGAATCCCCGGGCCTGGCTCAGCTAAAGGTGTCCGTCTGAGGTAGCAGTGCCTTTTCATGTCCCTGTCGGTGACATTAAAAAACACAGCTCAAATGTTTTATTTAAGCTGGACTCTTTGTGGCCGTGGAAGGAGTGATGAAAACTCCTTAATGTCTCGCTTAACGTTGCTTTCACTACCTCGGAAGGGAGAGAGGGAGAGAGGGAGAGAGGGAGAGAGGGAGAGAGGGAGAGAGGGAGGAGTCAGAGGAAGGTTAATCACACCATGCTAATTAATGTTGCTTCTGTTTTTCTTTGCCTGTCACAGAGGGAAGAAGAAATTAGTGATGTAGCGTGCCGTCTCTTATCCCAAAATGCAACAGGACTTAATAGAAGACAGTGGAGGAGGGAGGGTCACAGTGAGGAGGGAGGGAAGCGAGATGATTGAGACTGGAGAGTGATTTGTGAAGAGTGTGGGTGTAGTTTGGCTGTATTAGTGGAAGGAGGGTCTAATCAATATTTTACTCGTTGGCTGTGTGTTGTGGCTTCAGGCTTGTATCCACAATGTGTGGAAAAATGGACGTAAAATATTGTGCTTTTTTTACGAGATCTATATTTAGCTGTGTTTATTAAAACAGAATAGTGTTGGCTGAAGCCTATTTGAGCAGACTATTTTCTTTACTTTTAATTATGTATTCCCATTGTTCACACCAACAAGATACTTTAAGGATATATTTGACTGTGAGTTGTCAATGTATCCAGAAACTATAAAATTGTCTCGTATTCATAGAAGTATTATTTTGGTCTTTCTTGCAGAACCACTCCAATATGCACATTACAATTCCCCTCCGACATGGTGTGAGTTATGGCAAATTAAACCCAGTATGGTTTGGAGGAAATTTAATCAGCTTAAGAGTTTGGAATCTATCTGTCTTCCATGATATAAAGTCATCGTAAAGTATTTTTGCTCGGCAATATCTTTATATTTCCTTGAATAGTTTTTACTCCTTGGATCTATGACTATGAATATCACTACATGATGATAATTGACAGTATATGCAAGGTCATTGGTTCTGTAGTGTGAAGTAAAGATCAAAACTATTGTGAACACTGAACTTGTTGATGTTAAGTTAGTAGAAAGCCCCTGGCTCATTTGCTTCCTTTCCTACCTACTGGATCCATATACCAGAGAAGACTGTCGCTCACTCATTTTATCTAAGTCCACTGAAACAATTATTTTTCATCAGTTTTCTAGCACAGTAGTCTAGTTAGCTGTGTAGGAAATCAGGCTAGGTTGTTTTACCCATACTTCACTAGTGGCATTGCAGTTTTGCTTGAAAACACCCTTGTCCTGAAAGTAAATAATAATTAAATCAAATGTTCAGAATTTCCTTTGTCATTTTTTTCAGTTTCCATCACATCAAACACAGCAGGGTAGTTTGTCATCTTCAGTGTCAGTTGGCAGAAAATCCTACTGTTTATTTAATTTTTCTGTAGTCTGAAGGTGTTTGAAGTTGGTCTGTACTCTTTTTTTTTCCTCACAAAAAAGTCCTCACAAAGGATGCTAAAACATTTAGATGTCACCAGGGGCCCTCTACATTACCACGCTGCCGGCTACTGATATCCTGCTCTGGAGGGAAATATTTGGTTCTCTTCAAACTTAGTGGGTGGAACTGGGAAATGATAGTGATATCGGTGTGATTTAGGGATGTTTAGGTTGTTTAGTAAGAATAAATTTGGAAGTATAAATGTTGCAGTATGAACCTTCCAAGTGTGGGCTTGTTATCCATAATAAGATGTGTTGTTTGAAGTGCTCCCACACTAAGTGAACCTACGTTTGAAATACTGGAAGTTCATTTTATATGATCTTTTTCATCAAGGGAAAACAATGTTGAATGGCCTTGGTGACGCTGCATGTTCTCCTCTGTATCACCGCCCAGGAAATGCCAGGATCTATTGCCTCTCCTTCCCACAGTACCTGAGCTCCACAATGCTTCGTTACCCAATTTGACTAGTAAAGGGGAGAAGGCAATGTTTATTTATAGGCTTGCCAGTAGTGGTGCAATGGATCGTCATTGATCCGTGATCCGTTCGGATCAATCACTTCGGTTCGGCACACACGTGATCCGCGGATTGATTTCTGAAAAAAAAGTTGTGCGCATGTTCAGTCCGCTCAAAGTGTGGTCATGGTGAGTGGAGGAACGGAGGAGCTTGAACTCCCCGCATCATTTAAATCCTCTGTATGGGAGCATTTTGGTTTCCCAGTTAAATATAATAATGAAGGATAGAGGTAAGTGGATAAAACCGTGACAGTGTGTAGGCACTGTGGCACAAGAAAGCAATATGACAGTTAATACACAATCTAGCATGGCCACGCATTTGAAGCAACATCACCCCGGTGTTTCACTGACAGGAGTGAAAACGAAAGCTGCAAAACAACCGCTTATCACCGTGGCATTTAAGCAATTAATCAGACCGGGTTAAAGCCATCACAAACGCTATCGGTGTGTTTATAGGTGCAGACATGAGGCCATATTCGGTTGAGCCACGTTACGACATCCCATCGCATACAGGACATACTAAAACGCTTAACGAGAAGAAGTTTAACGTGGTTTTAATGTACCTAAACAATGGTCAATCATCACCAAATTTCTCATGGCCATATCTTGTTATGAACACTTAAGCCTGTCAAAATAACTAAACCGAAATCCAATGATTATAGAAGTAATCTCACATGAAAGTTTTCTTCTTTATTGAAAAGGCTTAACGTGATTTAATGTACCTAAACAATGATCAATATTAACCACATTTCTGTCTCATATTGCTCATCATAACCACTGAACATTATAAAAACAACTAACCCAAATTCCAATAATTTTTTATTTTTTTATTTTGCTGATCCGAAAAATGATCTGATCCGTGACTCTGATCCGAGAAACGATCCGATCCGTGATAGCCTGTACTTATGTATCTCATCCAAATACTGACTGGCTTAGTTAACAACTAGCATTTCCAGCAATAGTTCAGTCACCTTCTGCTATAACCCAGAAAATTATTAAGTGTAGTTGAAATTCAGCTGTACTTTGTTGATGAGAGAATAGGGAGTTATGATAAGAGGGGGAGCCTACACTATGTCAAACCCAGTGCCTTGTGTTATTCTGCAATGAGTTCTGCCAACATGCTGTGTACTTCACATCCCTCCAAAATGAAAATCAATACAGAGTGTTGTCCTTCAACGCCTCATGCTACTGCTGTGAGAGGACATCACTTGGGGTTCCAAATACAATTTTGAAATAAATTTAACCCAATGCAGGCCGGTAGGGCGGGTAGAAGCAGGTCTGAGTAGAAGCAGGCCTGGTTGGAAGCAGGCCCAGGGTAGAAGCAGGCCCAGGGTAGAAGCAGGCCCTGGTAGCCCTGATAGTCCATACGTCAAATTCTGCAACACCTCATCTACTGTAAGATGCTACCTGCCCGGTAACCAACATGTGTCTTGTCAACTTCAAGCCATCTTTACATCTACACTTTAAATGCTACATGCAGCATTTTTTACTTTAGTTTAACCACATTAGCATTAGTTCACTGCCAATGTATGTGAACCTCTAGGATTGGCAAGTACGTTTGAAGATGAAATTAGTTAGGTGTTCTCCATCAATGGGATGACACTCAGGTGTGAGTGGGCACCCTGTTTTATTTAAAGAACAGGGATCTATCAGAGTTCCATGTTTCTGGAAGTGTACCGTGGCATGAAAAACAGAGATTTCTGAGAATCACAGAAAAATCGATGTTGATGCTCATCAGGCAGGAAAAGGTTACAAAACCATCTCTAAAGAGTCTGGACTCCACCAATCTACAGCCAGACAGATTGTGTACAAATTGAGGACATTGAACACCTTTGTTACAAAGTTAACAAGGTCAATGCATTTGCAAGCACAATGTTGTCTACCCTGTTCAGAGGACTTTCAGAACTTTCAGAAAATATCTGTATTATATCAGCAATAAAAGTTAAATGATTATTATTATTACTTACTCGCTACAGTTGTGATAAGCTGTGATTTTTAACTTTTGATTCTTCTCACTACCTTTTAAAGTTTTAATTTTGTACATTTTGATCTCTACCCCTTAGCCATTTATGCCCCACTGACTTCATCAAACCCTTAACGCATCTTACACATATTCACCCGCACAGCTGTCTTTGTATAATTTGTCTTTGTATGATTTGTACATTACCGTGTTGTTAGCCATTCTCATTTTGTTACATCATCTATTGTTATTTTTGCACTGCCACTTTACATTCTAAATAGTCTTTACTTTAGAACCTATTTGCACTCACTATACGATATTTTTATACCTACTGTATACCATATACATGTGTAACTGAATATTAGTACTTCATTCACCTATGTGTAATTCTGTGTTGACTCGCACCTTACTCCTTGTCTTGGCCAGGTTGTGACTGCAAATGAGAATATGTTCTCAATCCACTTACCTGGTAAAATAAAGGTGAAATAAAAATAATCCCACGCACCCACGATGTTGTCATTCGAATTGAAAGGCAGTTTTAATTTTGTGGCTGTGGCAAGTGGCTGCTTTGGAAATCAATGTAATTTCCTGGTTGTAAAAATCCACAAATTATGCTCAATTTATTTTCATGTGAAAAAACATTCACTTTATAGTGTCATGATACCATCTGAATTGCTGTGAAATATATTTTTTGTTAATTATTTTTTTATAACTATTAAAATGTGCTGGAGTAAACAAAATCATATAAAAAGCACATGAGCCTTCACTTTTTATAATTCAAGATGTCCTATTCACACTTAAGGCCTCGCAAAACTAGCCAAAATGAATGCTTTTAAATGAGAGTGCAGTGTGTTAACTCAACACAACGGATCGTCTTTCAGGTGCCAAACCGGCCACAAGGAGGTGCTAAGTTGCAATGCGCTAAGGTGCAATGAGGCAAACATAGTCCGTCACCAGCCCTCACCATTAATGAAGCACAAAGTTCTTACAATATATTTATCTTTAACATGGGGGGAAAACCATGTGTACTGTCATTAAAAGGTTATAATTTTAAAGATTTTAAAGCTGCGAAGTGTGCTTTGTAACAACAGGTTGATAAATGGATTTTAATGCAAAGCTAGACCATTCTGCTGTCAATGACTGCACTCTGACTGCTTTTCTTACAGTGACGGATGTTCTGTGTCCTCATACTAGAGCCATTTTACTGCTGCTTTTCCATCTGTCAGATCAGATGAACTTCTCCCTAAGAGCACTGTCTGTTGGGGGATGTTTTCGAATCTGAGGTTCCCGTTTAATTTTGTCCTGCTTAAAACTGAATTACAAGTTTTTCCTGGAAGTAGATCATCGTGCATCCTGCCAAACTGTCAATGTAGCTCCGTCTCATCGTGTGTTATTTTATGGCTGTCCGAGCAGGGCTAAAGACTACATGTAGCTAGCCAGCCAGGAGTGTAACTCATCAAGACACATTTGTATGCTGTTAAATCCGTGAGGCTAAGAGCGACGACATATCACTGTCGTAAACATCTTTATTGATCCAGCTATAAAACTTACACTGTCTTAATACCTGAAGGATGGGCGGAGGCACGGGGCAGGAGCTCAGGGTGGAGCCATCATTTGTGTTTTTATGTTTAGTTAAATTTGCAGGGCCATGTCATCTGACTAGGGCCAACTGCTGGTTAAAGTGGTCGTTTAGGTCGGAGGTCCGAGATGTTCCTGGTCACAACCCCTGGCGTGTACCAATAGGGTTTCAAATTCTGCGCAACATGCTACACTTACTCTGTGTAAGAACCCTTGCTTTTGTAGAAATGTTTGTAGAAGTATGCAGTAAAGTGTTTTTCGGGTATAAGCTCAAGTTCTGTCTGACTCTCCCTCCACATCCACAGAGAAGAAGGAAGTTACTCAGAGTCTGGAGAACTACACATCCAAATGTCCAGGAGGAATGGAGGTTATCACCCTGCAAGACGGACTCAAACTGCCACCTGTACCCTTCACCAAGCTACCCATCGTCAGGTCCGTCCTTTAATAAGTGTATTTATTAACACAATTTTACATCAGCAGCTGTCAGGAAAAAAAAAATAATTCAAATAATTTTCAAGCTTTAAAGTGTTATTCGTGATATATATGGTCTGTAGTGTGCCAGAGTATTCTGTCTCTATATACAAATAAAACAGCCCTGGTATCTTTTTGTAGTAATTTCATCTAATCGTTACCACACAGTTGTAACATTACATTACTGGCACAGTTATGGAAGTTATTAGTCAATAGACAGAAGATTCCATTGTTTTGTCATTCTGATAATGATGTAATGACTGAAATGTAGCTTTTCTCTGCCCTCTGGTCATAAGACAATTTTGGCTTTTATAGCTGTTTGAGATCTAATAGCATATTTCCATTGTACAATGAATTAGAGATGCATATTAGTGTTACTTTTTGTTTTAATAAGTCTGTTGTATCAACAAAAATAAATATTACAGTTCAGTAGGCCTGGTTGGGTTAGTATTGGGGCTTGGTTAGTGCTGCCTGTATGGTTGTGGAAAACAGAGGATGATTTTTTATTGAGAGAATTAGATAGATTTTGGTGTCCACATGGCGTAGAAGGCTAAGTCGCTGCATTGCAATACAGTCTTTGTCACAATGGTCATGTTTTCGAGCCTGACCTTGGGTTCTCTGAATTTCCCCGGGCCTCCTGCACAAGGCAGCGCAAATTGGCATAGCGCTGCCCGGGATTTGGGTTAGATATTCAGATTATTTACACTCTGGGAGTGGGACCCCGTGGGGTTGTCAACCATGATGGAAATATTTTTGAGCCGACAGGTCTTCCCTGGAGGAAGAGCAGCTCCATCTTTTCAAGGTTGAGCTTGAGGTGGTGGGCCAGCATCCAAGTAGAGATGTCAGCCGTCCATGCAGAAATTGGTGTCATATTGGGGGAAGGAGAAATGTTTAGATTTTCATGGCATCGCAGTGGTTGGAGAGACCCAGTGAGGATATGACTGAGCCAAGTCAGTTGGCAGTACGTGGTGCTTGCACCGCCAAGGTTCTGGGGTCGATTCTCATTGGGAACCAAGATGAAAAATGAAAAAAAAGGCATATTCTCACTAGGCCTATTGTAAGTTGCTAGATGGATAAGAGCTTTTGTTAAGTTAATTAAATATAAATATTCTTAGCCATAAGGGGATACGTATCTTGTTAAAGTAGGACCGTTGATTTTTTGAGTAATGGGAAAGGTCTTTTGGAACATAGAGAGGAAGAGGCATCAAATGATGAGTTCAGTTTTTGTTCAGCTGCCTGCAGCCCTGATCTGTGAGGTTGCGATTAGTTATTTGTCCAAGAGCAGGGGGTAATGCAGCGGGTCTGGGATCAGGAGATTGTGAGACTCGTAGGATGTAGAAATAGAGTCGGGTCAAGAGAAAAAAGCATTAGATAACATTGAGATGTATTTAGCAGATAATATAGGAGATAGGGTAGAGAATGAGAGAATACACTTGTAGAGTGAACAAGGATTTTAATTGTGCATGACAATCTGTGTAGTGGCTACGATAGTGCTGTTGGATTGGAGAGAAATCGAGAAGGGGAAAAAGTCATTATGAGGGTCCTGGAGGAGGTTACATGGTGATTTGTCGACAGACTTGTGGTAAGATGGAGGCAAGTGCATTGCTTGCCTTGGAAAGGGATTGGGAAATTGTGAGGTCAAAAGAAAAATGTAAGAGGTGGAAATATAAATAAATCAATGCCAGAAGTGTCAGGGGTTTGAAATCGAGTGGGTGGTGAGACGCCGTCCGGAATGGAGCTTGACATTTAGTGTTGTACGCTGTTTTTGTTTGCTCCACTCTTTCTGTATGCTATATTGTTTCCATGCATTACGTTATGCATTATGTAAGCCGAACCACCACGTTTTTAACAAGTAGGCCACCGTAAATAAGAAAAAGGCAATTTCCCATGTTGTCCTGCTTGTCAGTCATTGGTGTATTGTAAAAAAAAATATTTGTTATTTCAACTTATTGTATCTAGTGAACTAGTTGCGTGATTTTCAAGCTCGGAGTACTTTACATGTTAAAGTGATGGTTCGGAGAAATATAACCGTATGGTTCTCTGCACCTTGACCACGAGCCAAACAACCCTGCATAAGCTTTTTTCCCTTGTTATAACATTGGTCGAGTTAGCGCTATCATCCAAATGGCTTAGTGCAGGCGCTAATGGAACCAAGGGTGTATCTTGTAAATAACCCCACTAATAATGCCCGGAATGGTACCAAACTTCTACGGTAATACAAATTGGTTCTGTACTTAAACAAAACAAGGCATTGAAATGTTTATAAGTACACCAGAAGTATATTTTAATAATACTTGCCTGATGAAAATTATCTTATGAAAATGTTCTTAATCCCAAAAAACATTTCCACTGCATTTCAGCCCTGCCACAAAAGAACCGGCTGCTATCATGGCAGTAATTGTCTCGTTAACACAGGTGCGAGTTTTGACAAGGGCAAGGCTGGAGATCACTCTGTCATGCTGATTGAGTTAGAATAACAGACTGGAAGCTTTAAAAGAAGGGTGGTGCTTGAAATCATTGTTTTTCCTCTGTAAACCATGGTTACCTGCAAGCAAACACATTTAATCATTGCTTTGCACAAAGTGGCTTCACAGGCAAGGATATTGCTGCTAGTAAGATTGCACCTAAATCAACCATTTATCGGATCATCAAGAACTTCAAGGAGAGAGGTTCAGTTGTTGTGAAGGCGTCAGGGCACCCAAGACAGAACCAGCAACCAACAGGACTGTTTCCTAAAGTTGATTCAGCTGCGGGATCGGGACACCACCAGCTTGCTCAGGAATTGCAGCATGCAGGTGTGAGTGCATCTGCATGCACAATGAGGCAAAGACTTTTGGAGGAAGGCCTGGTGTCAAGAAGGGCAGCAAAGAAGCCACTTCTCTCCAGGAAAAACATAAGGGACAGACTGATATTCTACAAAAGGTACAGGGAGTGGACTGCTGAGAACTTGGGTAAAGTAATTTTCTCAGATGAATCCCACTTTGTCCGGAGAAGACTAGGTGAGTGCTACCATCAGTCCTGTGTCAAGCCAAAAGTAAAGCATCCTGAGACCATTCATGTGTGCGGTTGCTTCTCAGCCAAGGGAGTGGGCTCATTCAGACATTTTCCTAAGAACACATCCATGAATAAAGAATGGTACCAACACATCCTCAGAGAGCATCTTCTCCCAACCATCTAAGAAAGGTTTGGTGATGACCAATGCCTTTTTTCAGCATGATGGAGCACTTTGCCATAAGGCAAAAGTGATAACTAAGTGGTTCTAGGAACAAAACATCAAAATTTTGGGTCCATGGCCAGGAAACTCTCCAGACTTCTCAGAGAACTTGTAGTCGATCCTCAAGAGGCGGATGGACAAACAAAACCCACAAATCCTGACAAACTCCAAGCATTGATCATGCAAGATTGGGCTGCCATCAGTCAGAATGTGTCCCAGAAGTTAATAGACAGCATGCCAGGGCGGAGGTCTTGAAAAAGAAGGGTCAACATTGCAAATATTGACTCTTTGGATAAACCCTAATGTAATTGTCGATAAGCCTTAGACACTTGACAATGGAATGCTTGTAATTATACGTCAGTATACCATAGTAATTACTGACAAAATTATCTACGAACACTGAAGCTGCAAACCTTTTGTAGACTAGTACTTGTGCCATTCTCAGAGCTTTTGACAACGACTGTACTGTAGACAAAAGATTCAATAATGGAGCTATTTGGATGAACATGGGTTGCAGTTATTTGTCTCAAAAAACAAACATTGAATTCCACAATATTTACCTTATATCAACATTCAAGCATGCAGTAACCAGAACCCAAAATATTTCCCATCTTCATAGAATCTATCAGTATGACTTTTTATAACTGACCTTTAAATGTTGTAGTTTAGCCTCCTCAACCTTCTCAATTATCCTAAAATCGGTTCACTACTTCAGTTGGGGTTTAGATCTTGAACCAGGTTCAAAGCTCTTGTTGTTTTTGTGTTTGTGTTTAGTTGTTTATTACCCATTCTGACACTCACTGTATCCGTCTTCACATTCTTTTGTGCCACCTCTGTTAGTAGAGATGTCAGAAATGCAGGGCCAGACATAGTTTGTGTGGTGTGTGTGTCTCTGTGTGTCTCTGTGTCTCTCTGTGTGTCTCTGTGTGTCTCTGTGTGTCTCTGTGTGTCTCTGTGTGTCTCTGTGTGTCTCTGTGTGTCTCTGTGTGTCTCTGTGTGTCTCTGTGTCTGTCTGTGTCTGTCTGTGTCTGTCTGTGTCTGTCTGTGTCTGTCTGTGTCTGTCTGTGTCTGTCTGTGTCTGTCTGTGTCTGTCTGTGTCTGTCTGTGTCTGTGTGTCTGTGTGTCTGTGTCTGTCTGTGTCTGTGTGTCTGTGTGTCTGAGAGATTGGCTCAGGTCACCATGGTTAATTCTCTTCCTGAAGACCTCCCTCCAGACCGTTAATGGATACGGTTGATGAGATAAAACGAACTATTTTTCTTTCTATCTGGACCTAGAACTTAATTGAGCTTGTGACCAGCTATGCAGTTCTTTATTTTAAGGTTAACCAAGATTAAGCTAAAACCTTGACCCAGGGAGCATGTGTGTGTTGTGAGTGTGTGTTGTGTGTGTGTGTGTGAGTGTGTGTTGTGAGTGTGTGTTGTGAGTGTGTGTGTGTGTGTGTGTGCGCGTGCGTGTGTGTACCTGTGTGAGAGAGAGATTGGCTCAGGTCACCATTGCTAAAGCCTGCTCATTCTCTCTCTCACCACCTTTAATGGAAATGGCAGGTGAGATCAAACAAAGTATTTTTCTTTCTTTCTGCCCCTTCGCTTATTCCCCCCTCTCTCTCTCTCTCTCTCTCTCTTTCTCTCCTCCATCTAACCTTTCCTCCTGCGTCTGTTTTTCCTTCTCTCCCCTCCTGCAGATCAGTGAAGCTACTGGACCTCCCCATCAGTCTGCGCCCCCACAAGCAGAAAGGCCTTCTGGAAAACAACATGTCTACTAAGAGCCCCTTTATCTACTCACCCATCATCATCCACAGCAGAGGGGAGGAGCGCAACAAGAAGATTGGTGGGCTGGACAAGTACACACACACACACACACACACATTCTAGGGTTCCTTTGTTCTCGGCACACAGTTTTAATTTGAATTCCTACTTCTAATCCTTACCCCCAATCTTGCCTTAAACCTAAACAATAAGCCTAATTCTAACCTTAACCTTAATTGTAACTTTTACTCTAAACCTAACCTGTAAACTGAAAACACACATTTTTGTCTCATTGGGACCAGCATAGATTTCTGGTCCCCACACAAAACTTTCAGTATCCACAAACACACACTGACTTCTGAAGTTGCTGTGTCAATATAGGTCTGTTTTGCACTTACTTTTCTTTATAAAGAACATAATTGAGAGAAATAATCCCCCTACATGCTTGGCTAATTCCATAACTAAACCAGGAGCTCCGTGTATTGCTTTCCAGTCCTCGGTTTCGCTGTCTCTCATCGCTCTTTGTTTCTTTGTTCCCAAACATTCACTGTTTCCAATTTTCCTGAATCTTAGAAACTCCTCCAGTTCTGGCAGACATTGTCATGATTGTGACAGATGGCTTTTCAGGGCGAGTTCTTCTCTGGCTTCTCATTGGATCCAGGGAGTGTGAACTCTGCTACAGTGCCAAATCAGTTCAGATGGACTCAGCAGAGTGGCTGTTGTTAGAAGTGTTATTTTATTTTCCAATATGACTGAAATCCATTCCATTTACCTCCTTGACTACTTGTTCACTTGTTCACCTTTGAGAGTAACTGTGCTGTGTCTGGTGTCATCTGCCCCTAGTTACTCTACTGGAGTCTGTGGCGTCATCTTCAGGCTCAATCATTTGTCAGTTTTTCCATATTGCATTCCTTACAGCATGTTCTTTCATCATGACTATTTTCACTCTTTAATTAGAGCGTGTCTGTCACAATGACAAGATGCGTGGATACACACGCACGCACGCACGCACGCGCGCACGCACACACACACACACACACACACACACACTTGTGTACAGCTAACCTCGTGGGGACCAGAAAACAAAAAAATCCATGTAACTTAACCTTAACCCTAACTATAATCTCACCCTAACCCTAACTTCAATAACCTTATATTTATGCCTAAAATTATCCTTCCCCTCATGTCCACCTGACCTATTATGCCTGAACCTAGAAATGCCCTAAATCGTAACCCTTAACCTAATTGTAACCTTGGCCCTAAACATAATCACTAAGCCAGAAATTGGCTTTGTACTCACATGGAACGGCAGAAGGTTTTAATATGGGCATTTTTGTCAAGTATTAATATCCCTGTGAAGGCTTCTGGTCCTAATACAATCTATTAAACCAAAACATATACACAAATTTGCACGCACGCGCGCACACACACAGGAATTTGTGTGTTCAAAACATCTGAGACAGTGAGTTGTAGGATAACACAGTCTCCTCCCACGTCTGATTTATTTGTGTAATATCTCCTCTTCTAAACTAACAAGATTGCCAGTCATGTCCTCACCGGAGAACAAGTGAACAGACAAATGAAGAGGGAAAATAACAACAAATTAATTTAAATATCCATTTAATGGCTAAAGTGTTTTCAGTGTTATTCGTAATTCATTATTTTTATTTTACCTGTCCACTGCTCACCTGCCACAAGCCGTCTGTGTGTGTGTTTAATTGTGGCCACTCACCTGTCAGACATTCCTAGTAAATGTTTTTCTAATATGTTCCCAATCTGAAAGGGGAATTTGTCACTGAGTTGCTCCTCTCACCCCGAAGGTACATTGTTGGGGAATGAGAAACCTCGACTTGTTTGCTTCCTGTCTCTGGTTCACATATGCCAGTGTTTTATGTGATCCCAAACATTTTAGAATCTAATATGTTTAACGTTTAGCTGACTATCGGCATAGCAATGTCATGTACAGTACCATTAAACATGGGATTTAGTTGATTCTGTTCTGTAGGCATCACTTGGGTATAAGATCTGACAGTCTGTTCCAATAAATAAACAGGATATATCCAACTGAATGTAGGTTGGGTTTAGATATATGCATTGGGGTTAGCTTGAGCTGAGTTTACACACAATGTCCTAGTTAAGGCTGGGTATTCTCCATTTTAACTGTCGTAACAGGATCTAATAAGGAAACACTGAACAAGCCAATAACTAATCAATACCTCCTGCAGGTCCTTACCCAACCTCAACCTGGATTATATGTTAAGTTTTGTTGCTTTGTTGCAGAAATACATTACGTTTTGTGCAGTTCGATTTTCAATAGAATGTCTAATTCATTATAGCTTTTTGCATTAATTAGAAATCAAAGGTTGCAGTGGCTAAGCAGTTCGTTCAGCCTTGGTGTGATCACTCTCTCTGTACTTATTGACAGTTTACTGCTATTAATGTCAGAGCCTAGAACCAAATCAAGAGGGGCCTGTGTTGACAGTCCACTGTTCTCCACTGTGTAACATCACATTTGTTTAAACACTTATTAATCGTTTGGGCACTGATGACACCAGTTGGTTAAGTTTAGCAAGCAAAGTTTGCCCCCATTCAACCATAATGCATGTCTTATGCTGTGCAACTGTACGGGTCCTTCATTGTCTTATGTTGTGATTCATAATGCGCCACATTCTCAAACGAAGACAGGTCAGGACTGAAGGCAGGCCATGCTAGTACCCACACAGAATAGTCCGATTCAAACTAGCCAATGACAGAGATCCATCCAGAGAGACTGTTATTACGGTATATTATATTTTTTTATCGGCTAAACAAAATAGAAAAGTATACCAAATTACTGTACTTCTATGCAGTTTTGACAAAAATCGAAATAATTCTAAACATAAAAAACATTTATCAAATGTAGGCTATATTCAGACCTATGATGTAAAGTTGTGCTCATAAGTTTGCCTCTGACTGTAATGTAATGATAGTGTTCATATGATGCCTTTAATTTTCCACATAGTTGTTTGGCACCTTTGTAAACCATACTGAAATCAGAAATCACCCAAATGGCCCTGATCAAAATTTACATACCCTCGAATGTTTGGCCTTGTTGCAGACACACAAGGTGACACACACAGGTTAAAATGGCAATTGAAGGTTAATTTCCCACGTGTGGCATTGTAAATTGCAATTAGTGTCTGGGTATAAATACTCAATGGGTTTGTTAGCTCTCATGTGGATGCACTTAGCAGGCTAGATACTGAGTCATGGGGGGCAGAAAAGAACTGTCAGAAGACCTGTGTAATAAGGTACTGGAACTGCATAAAGTTGGAAATGGATATAAAAAGATGGACAAAGCCTTGCAAATGCCAGTCAGACCAAGAAAGATTTCACCCAAACCTTCCAGAAGAATTGTTCAGGATACAAAGAAAAATCCACTGGTAACCTCGGGAGACATACAGACTGCCCTGGAAAAAGACGGTGTGGTTGTTTCAAGGAGCACAATATGACGATACTTGAACAAAAATTAGCTGCATGGTTGTGTTGCCAGAAAAAAGCCATTACCGTGCCAGTGCCACAATAAATCCTGGGTAATATATGCCCAACAACACCTTGACACACCTCACAGCTTCTGGCACACTGTAATTTGTGTAAGAGTAACAAGACCAAAATAGAGCTTTATGGTAACATCCATAGGCGCTATGTTTGGAGAGGGGTCAACAAGGCCTATAGTGAAAAGAATAACATCCCCACCACTGTGAAGCATGGTGGTGGCTCACTGATGTTTTGGGGGAGGGGTGAGCTCTAAAGACACGGGGAACCTTGTGAAAATTGATGGCAAGATGAATGCAGCATGTTACCGGACAATGGTGGCAGACAAATCGCATTTTTCTACATGAAAGCTGCACATGGGACACACTTGGACTTTCCAGCACAACAATGACCCTAAGCACAAGGACACATTGATCCTCAAGTGGTTACAGCAGAAAAGGGTGAAGGTTCTGGAGTGGCCATCACAGACTCTTGACCTCAATATCATCTACTCTGTGGAGATCTGAAACGTGTGGTTCATGCAAGACTACCAAAGACTTTGCATGACCTGGAGACATTTTGCCAAGACGAAATGGCAGCTGCAAGAATTCAGGGCCTCATAGACAACTACAGTCTTATGCAAAAGTTTAGGCACCCCTGACCATGATTATAATTTATAAATAATTTGGGTGTTTGGACCAGCAATTTCATTTTGATCTATCAAATAACTGAAGGAAACCGTAATATTTCAGTAGTGAAATTAGGTTTATTGGATGAACTGAAAATGTGCAATATGCATCAAAATAAAAATGTAGACAGGTGCATAAATTTGGGCACCCCAAAAAAAATCACATAAATATTTAGTTTAGCCTCCTTTAGCAGAAATAACAGCCTCTGGACACTTCTTATAGCCTGTAACGAGTGTCTGGATTCTGGTTGATGGTATTTTGGACCATTATTTCTTGCAAAACATCTCCAGTTTAGTTAGATGGTCAGTTTGATGGTTACCGAGCATGGACAGCCCACTTGTTCCTCTGCATAAATGCCAGAGTAGATTTTGAGCAGTGTTTTGGGTTGTTGTCTTGTTGAAATATCCAGCCCTGGCATAACTTCAAATTTGTAACTGATTCCTCTACATTATTCTCAAGTATCTGCTGATATTGAGTGGAATCCATGTGACCTTCAGCTTTATCAAAAAAAGGCTGTGTGCAGAAAAGGCTTCTTCCACATCACTCTCCCGTATAGCTTCCTTGTGCAAAGTGTGCTGAATTGTTGATTCCCAGTACCGTCACTGGCCACACAGCCCCCACAGCATGATGGAACCTCCACCAAATTTGACTGTGGGTAGCAAGTGTTTGACTTGAAATGCTGTGTTCTTTTGCCGCCATGCATAACACCTCTTGTTATGACCAAATAACTTAATCTTTGTCTCATCAGTCCACAGCACCTTTTTCCAAAATGAAGCTGGCTTGTCCAAATGTGCATTTGCATACCTCAAGCGACACTGTATGTGGCGTCTGTGCAGAAAAGGCTTCTTCCGCATCACTCTCCCGTATAGCTTCCTTGTGCAAAGTGCGCTGAATTCATGAACGATGCACAGTGACACCATCTGCAGCAAGATGATGTTGTAGGTCTTTGTAGGTGGGTTTTTACCGTTCTCACCATCCTTTGCCTCTCCAATATTTTACTTGGCCTGCCACGTCTGGCCTTAACAAGAACTGTGC
Organism: Umbra pygmaea; assembly: GCA_016801145.1. Taxonomy (NCBI): domain Eukaryota; kingdom Metazoa; phylum Chordata; class Actinopteri; order Esociformes; family Umbridae; genus Umbra; species Umbra pygmaea. The sequence goes on along the minus strand of JACXGM010012341.1, from coordinate 4,671 downwards.
CTGTGGTCTTCCAGTTCCTCACTATTTTCCTCACAGTGGACACTGACAGCTAATATCTCTGCGATAGCTTTTTGTAGCCTTCCCCTAAAACATAATGTTGAACAATCTTTGTTTTCAGGTCATTCAAGGCTTAAGCAGGCCACAGGTTTCAAGCAATATGGGAAAGAAAAAGGATCTCTGTTGCGGAAAAGCGTCAAATATTGCATTGCCTTTGACAAGGTATGAAAACATTAGATATTTCACAAAGAGATTTGTGGCTGATTGAGAGCACAGACGGGTTCGTGCAGATAAAGGCATAATGAGGAAGGTTACTGCCATCATGTCTGAGAGCAGCTGCTAAAATGCCATCACAAAGCAGCAAACAGGTATTTGAAGCTGCTGGTGCTTCTGAAGTCCCATGAACCTCAAGGTGTAGGATCCTCCAGAGGCTTGCAGTTGTGCATAAACCTACTTTTTGGCCATCCCTAACCAAAGCTAACAAGCAAAAACGGTTGCAGTGGCCCAAGAAATACATGTAGACTAATTTTCAAACAGTCTTGTTTACGGATGAGTGCTGTGCAACCCTGGATGGTCCAGATGGATGGAGTAGTGGATGGTTGGTGGATGGCAACCATGTCCCAATAAGGCAGGGACGTCAGCAAGAAGGAGGTAGCGGAGTCATGTTTGGGCCGGAATTATGGGGAGAGAGCTGGTAGGCCCCTTTAGGGTCCCTGAAGGTGTGAAAATGACCTCGGCAAAGTATATAGATTCTCTGACTTACCACTTTCTTCCATGGTACAAAAAGAAGAACTCTGCATTCTGTAGCAAAATCATCAAATATAGACTTACCTGGGACCACAGCAAAACATTTTTTATTGCAAATTACTTTTCCTTTCCAATTATAAAAGACATTACTGTACATTGATTGATGGTTATGATGAAAGAAGATGTTTGTGGAACAACGTCACATTAATATCAGAATTTGATTTGTGAAGGTTTTTCACAGGATGTAGTATTTGTACTGTTATTCTATTTGTAGATTTGTTACAGTACTCTCATTATTAGTCTGGCAATTGGCCTGTTATACTTTTATTATTAATTCAGGATTTTTTTATTCATTTAAACAAATGCTTGGTAGGAAATACCAAGTGGTGTCTCAGTCTAAATTGGCCTCTCAGCAAAAGGCCAAAAGAGAGAGATAGAGAATGAAATAACAGGTAGAGAAGCAGAATCAAAAAACAAAAAAAGGGATAAAAATGGATAGATATGGGAGAGATAATGTAGAGGGAGACGGAGGCAAAGAGACAACCAAGCGGCCTGTCAAGAGTTTTAGTGGCCCATGGTAAAGGACCCAGAGCGAAAAGGAATGAAAGACAATGAGAGAACAAATGAAGTATTGGTAGTTGAAACATTAAGGAAGCAGTATGAAAAACAGTGGTCATTAGTGTGTGCAGTCGTCTGGGTATGGGAGGAGTGATGTAATGTAAAACTGTAGCTGAGAGAGGAGGAAATATACCGCACCTCCTCTGTCTCATTAGGTGGCCAATGAACCTTGTGTGTGTTTCAGCACTTTGTTCTTTCCTAATTTTCTGCTTTCGTCTCTTTGCCCAACTTCCACACCCAGCTCTTAAGCACATTAACTCTTTGATAAGGTCTAACTACTGTTCTATTCATTATGTAATGAACGTGAAAGCTATGAAGTCCACACTTACGCACCCTTCGAAGAGTTTAAGAATTCACATCTCTTCAAATCTTTAAAGGTTAATTCTTCTGTTGGTTCATCATTTGTTAAATTTTTCCTACGTCATTACTGGAATCTGTTGGTGTATCCTGCTGTATGAATATAGCCCAGGGGGGAAACCCTTGACACAGATTGACGTGTTGGGGCCGTGTTCCTGATACGAGAGTGTTAAATCCTTGCTTCTGCTTCAGGATACATTGAGAGGTAATGTCACCAGTAGGCCTCCACTACTGAAAATGATTTCTTACCAGACCTGTGGGCTCAGTATCCATATCATCGCTTGTTCCAGTTACATTAATGATTTAACTAGTTCCAACATGTTTGAAAATGTTGGGAAAAGGTGTTTGAGAATATTGGTGTCCATTAAAATATAGCTAGCTTAAAGGTAAGTTAAAATCTGAGTTGTAGTCTGAATTGTCCAATGCATATGTTACGTCACCTGAGGTAACACGCTAGTCGCCAATGCTTAAAGCACACTAGCTCAATGTAAAATTGCTTGATTTTATCATAAAATTGCATGATTTTATCATGGCAAAGAGAGAACGATTCTGCTAGTGTTTTAGCCAAGCTCTGTAATTAAGTACGTAACTTTGGGTTGAAATAAGCTTTGCTCCATTAGCCAATAGGTCTAGGAAATTAGGTCAACTTCTAAGGGAACTTCTTAAAGTACACTGATCAAAGAAAAAAAAGTGTACTATAACACTACAAGTAATTCACCATTGCAGTTATATTGAATGCAGTTTTTCAGTAAATTTTCAATTTGTAGGAAAAAAAATCTAAATCTTACGGTGTGTGTTAGTCACGGAGGGAGAGAGACCGAAGGCATTTGATGATAGATAATACATTGGTATTTTTATTACGAATATCCCAGGAAGGAACAACAGGCAGGTAGTCGGTACTCAAGATGTGAATCTCTGCATATACCCGGAGTTCAAAGATACTACATGCTCTTAGTGACACGAACACTTTAAACAAATTAACCTAGACAGGCAGTATATAGACATACAATACATCTCTACCTACTCACTTGTATTATAAGGTACTCTTAGAATTCCAGGAAGATTTCGAAAAGGCAGTGTACTACTGAGTGTTCACAAAGTGACAGGGTGCTGAACCCACAATGCTCCAACACCTCATGTTAGCAAAGGAGCCCAATGTATACACCTAGGACATGAGAATTAACCACACACGGCTGATAACAATAACCCCCCATTACACTGACGACAAGGCATACTACACTCAAGCTAACGTGAGGTGTTGTGACCCTTAAAGGAACAGTACATGAAAATTCACAACACAACCATCATGCCCTGCATAGAAGGAAACACAAGACAACTCAACCACACAATAACACCAAACAAACCATATATATACAGGAGTCAATATCTCAGTTCATGTCACAAGTGAACGCCAGCCCACTTCGGGCTGGACGTTACACAGTGACTCTCATTGTGGTACAACAGCTGTAAAATCACACTGAAGGTCACATTTACTTATGAACGTATGCTGGGAAATTTTCAAATTAGAAATTACACTCAAAATGTAACACTATTAATCAGTTAATATATACACCATTTATTAGGAACACCCATTCAATTTCTCCTTAATTCAATGATCTACTCAACCAATCACATAACAGTTGCTTCAATGCATTTAGGGGTGTGGTCCTGTCAAGACATTCTCCTGAACTCCAAACTGAATGTCTGAATGGGCAAGAAAGGTAATTTAAGCAATTTTGAGCGTGGCATGGTTGTTGGTGCCAGACAGGCCGGTCTGAGTATTTCACAATCTGCTCAGTTACTGGGATTTTCACGCACAACCATTTCTAGGGTTTACAAAGAATGTTGTGAAAAGGGAAAAACATCCAGTATGCGGCAGTCCTGTGTGCGAAAATGCCTTGTTGATGCTAGAGGTCAGAGGAGAATGGGCCGACTGCTTCAAGTTGATAGAAGGGCAACTTTGACTGAAATAACCACTCGTTACAGCCAAGGTATACAGCAAAGCATTTGTGAAGCCACAACACGCACAACCTTGAGGCGGATGGGCTACAACAGCAGAAGAACCCACCGGGTACCACTCATCTCCACTACAAATACAAAAAAGAGGCTACAATTTGCAAGAGCACACCAAAATTGTCTCGATTTCTGTTGAGACATTTAGATGGTAGAGTCAGAATTTGGCGTAAACAGAATGAGAACATGGATCCATCATAGGGCTGGGCGATAAAACGATAACAATATGTCTCGCGATAGACACATAATCAATATCAATAAAAAATGTGTTCGATAAAATGTTTGATGATTTTTTTTCTTCATCGGAAGAAATCAGAAGTTGCGAAGCAATTTTGGTTGCATGAACAAAGGCACTCGCTCTCTGTTAACCTAGCAACGTAGCGAGTGACATGCTAACAGCCAATCATTTAAAAGTATCAAGTTTGGTTGCGCAATATTGTTGTCTCGTAAGTCGTGTTGGATTCTTCAGTAACTGAAACTGATAAGTTGAAAATTAGTGCCGCAGCAAGCAAGGAAATTGTTGCTAAAACGAGAAAAGTCCGCTGGCCAGTATGGCAGTTTTTTGTTTTTTTCTGCCTTTATAACTGAGGGGATTATAATCAGTGGAAGGTTAAATTTAAAATGTTTATATGTAATACTTTTTACTGCTCCTTATTCTAAATGGGTCATAAAACTGATCATCAATAATTATCGATGTCGACCGATATGAAACATTTATATCGTGATAGAGTTTTCAGCCATATCGCCCAGCCCTAATCTATCATGTCTTGTTACCACTGTGCAGGCTGGTGGTGGTGGTGTAATGGTTTGGGGGATGTTTTCTTGGCACACTTTAGGCCCCTTAGTGCCAATTGGGCATAGTTTAAATGCCACAGCCTACCTGAGCATTGTTTCTGACCAGGTCCATCCCTTTATGGCCACCAAGTAACCATCCTCTGA
>JACXGM010012340.1:0-24083 GCA_016801145.1 Umbra pygmaea | reverse complement strand
GTGAAGAGGAAGTTGAGAGATGCAAGACCCAACACTCTGGATGAGCTTAAGGCCGCTATCGAAGCATCCTGGGCCTCCATCACACCTCAGCAGTGCCACAGGCTGATTGCCTCCATGCCACGCCGCATTGAAGCAGTCATTTCTGCAAAAGGATTCCCGACCAAGTATTGAGTGCATAACTGAACATAATTATTTGAAGCGTGACTTTTTTTGGTATTACAAACACTTCTTTTATTGGTCAGATGAAATATGCTAATTCTTTGAGAATTTTGGGTTTTCATGAGCTGTATGCCAAAATCATCAGTATTAAAACAATAAATGACCTGAAATATTTCAGTTGGTGTGCAATCAATCTAAAATATATGAAAGTTTAATTTTTATCATTACATTATGGAAAATAATGAACTTCATCACAATATGCTAATTTCTTGAGAAGGACCTGTATATGCATTTTTAGAGTTGCCTATGCTGTTAGTGAGGGTGACTCAGTGTTGCTTGCAAATCCTGTAAACAGATGATTCCTCAACTACAGATTGGTAACAAGAAAGAGCTGAGGTAATAACTTACTATCAGGATACAGCACAATGATTTGGTGACGCAAACAACAGACAAGCTAAAATTAAGGTTAGCGTGTAAACAGCATTAGCCTACGGTTTTACCAATCGAAATTGATTAACTCGGATACTAGTACGTGTTAACATAGCTAGTCATTTTTCGTTACAAAGTCACTATTTAGCGTGTCAAAGTTACCGCCAAATGTGCTAGCAAACACAGCAAGTCACAGTAGCATAGCTACCTATTCAAAGCATGGGCTAACGGTCGTTAGCACAGTCGGGTTCAACATAGCTATCTGTTATTGCTATATCTGCTGAACACAACTGATTCATTTTAATACGAACATGGTGGTTACTAACTTTGCTGGCTAACTAATTTAAGACACCATTTAGTAAGACCGGTAGCAGCAACCTACTCTGATACATTTACCCATAACTAAGCTAGCAAACGTTGAGCTAACACTAGTTAGCTATATGTTGTGATGTGTAGCTAGCCATTTACTTTGCCAGCTAAGCTAACTAGCTAGCTTAGTTGGGTAGTATGACTGACCGTGTGATAACGACGGCTAGTCGGCTAACAACACTTGCGACTAGAAACACACTAATACGAATTAAATAAAGCTGTTTGTTATCCATTTTTATACAACAATTGATTACGACATACAAGTCATACAGTATGTCAATTAACACACAGCTTTGTTTATAAATAATGGCATAACTGCACTAAATTGTACTCACCATGATGACGACTGGAGAGTGAGCATCAAGGCATGACACTGTACAATAACGTGCAATCTGATTGGTTACGCTGCCTCTGAAAGACAGGGCAAATGTGAAACAACTTTGTTGGCGAACAGTAGCACAGATTGCGCAAAACTTTGATGAGCTTCAAGAAAATGTAGTTACTGCAGCTGGCCATGTAAAGACATTTTGTCAAGATGTTTGAAGTTGACCATACTGTTGTTAATTTAGTTATTATCGGCGAATGTTCATCTTGGCTTTCTTGATCACAATATGTTAAATAAGTCTCTATATACTGTAATATATAGAGATGTTTATATAAAATCGTTTTTGAATATAAAGTATTAGATACGTGCAATAAAACTAGTATACCCTCTTAAAAAACGATGAAAACAATTTTTATATGTGTTTTAATGTCTTTGTATAATTTCTTATTTTTTGTACCGTCTTGCAAGTTTGTTCTTTAAGGTATACTTGTTTCGAGCAATAGAATGATTGTGCAAGACAATGTATTATGTAGAATTATTTCAAGATCAAAACTTTCCTACAAAAAATATTTTTAACATTTAAAAGTCACGTCTAAATCTCATGTTTATCATAATAGCCTATATCTGCCAATAATTATGACAATTTAAAAAATAATGAAGAAAATTTACTATACCTCTTTTTCCAGACAATACTGTAATATTCACAATAAATTCATTACGATAAAGAGGTAGAGAATTTCTTTAGATAAAAACGTGCTGGACCAATAATAAATAAGCTAATTGACTAACCTGTTTTAGATGTAGATGTATTTATTACATGCAAAGAAATGTATGTACAGTAAAAAAGCACTACAATGTAAATAATAAAATATAAGTCACACCAAATATTGATGTTGAAAAATTTTTAAATAAATATGTGTATATATATATTTCTTCATATTCATTGCCCCTTATAGTGTTTGTTTTTTATTTATGTCATGATGATGTTGTTGTTGGTGTGTTGTAGAGAGGCAGAATGCAGGAGAACTTGCCACAGATGTTTGTTTCTTGAAGACCAGCGTGCCAACCATAGACCGTATATCACTGGACGTAACATGTGTAAGGTCACCCATTGGTTTGTGAAGATCTGATTTGGGTCATCGAATTTTGCCGTTACAGATTTGCAGCCAGTACTTGAGAAAAATCCGGGGAGATGGCAATTGTTTTTACAGGGCACTTTGCTTTGGAAATCTGGAATCATTGTTACAAAACAATAGATCTTTGCAAAGATTCAAAGAGACATTGAGTGAAACAGATTGGCAAAGAGTTATTGGCTGCAGGCTTTGATGAAAGATCTTTTAAAGATTTGCTTGACATGTTTGTAGGTGTTCTGGAACAATGTGAAGATGATGAGCAAGGGGATACATTGCTCCAGCTCTTCAATGATCCAACCCCATCTGACAATCTGCTGCAATACCTCCGGCTGCCCACCTCAGCCTACCTGCAAAACCATTCCGACTTCTTCAGCCACTTTGTAGAGTTGCCCTGTCTCGAGGTTTACTGCGCTCAGGAAGTTGAAACAATGGCCATGGAGTGTGACCATCTAGATATCCTGGCTCTTTCTGAGGCCTTGGGAGTCAGCATCCATATTGTTTCTGTGGAGGGAGGAGACGGAGAGCGCCTGGCCCATCACACCATTCCAGAAGGAGTTGAACCCTGCCTACACCTGCTCTACAAAACAGCACACAATGACATTCTTTACCCACATCATTGCCATTGAGGGGCCTGATAAAAAGCTCAACTTATCTCAGTAGAGTTTCTCCAACAACCATGAGCATTATTTTGTAACATACAGTATTCACTTCCTTGAATGCTCCACAAAAATTCACACATACTTCATTAAAAAATAATTTTATGTGAATGTTACAATTGTATTTCAATTATAAAATAAAGTAAATGTCAGCCATTAAAAAAAAATAATAATATATATATTTTTTGCCGTTACGGGCGCAGACATCTTGGTTGCAGATGGGACGAATTTAGACGAGAGGGAGGAGTAATCTAGCTAGCTAACTGATATTAATTGGGATGCTAACATTGGCTAACGAAAAACAGTATTAAAACAAAATGTAAAAGAAAATGTAATGTTACCTACCAGAAAAACTGAACTGCCAACTCCTTTGAGTGTCTTGTCGTACAACCTAACTCCATAGCCACGTCCTAAATGCCCCTTTGATTTATTGCCGATTTTAAACTCAACAAGACCATAATTCCAAAAATGAACATCATTATGTATTGCAGAAGGCTTAAATCTAGCAATTGAGATCATATACTCATTATGAAAATATTTACTGAGGTAATAAATCAAGTGAGAAGTGTCTCAAATTCTCATAGACTATTACAGAAACCGAGCTCTTTTGCAACCAGCCATATAGCCCCCAGCTGGAATTCAGATAGAATGCAGGTTTAAGGCCTATCTGCATTTGCGTCACTTTGCCAATCTGGATGCTCGCCCTGTGGTGTCAACCGGCAGAACTGACAAACATAATGATTCATCCTACCAAATGTCCATAATTGAAAAAAAATAATTGCAAATATGTTACCACACTGTACATGGTGAAGGCACGACTTACAATATTTACAGGTGTGTTCAAAAGTTTGCATACCCTTGGAGTATTGGTAATAGATGAGCCATTTTTAAAGAAAACATGAGTGAGCAGGCAAAACAATGTTTTTTATTTGTCATGGGAGTCATATTCAACTGTAGGTGATAACAGAATGCCACAATCATAAAACAAAACATGACAATAAAGAAAATAATTAAATGACCCTTGTTCAAAAGGGTGCATGGCCTCAGTTCTCAATATGGTGTATTGCCCCCTTTAGGATCAATGACAGCGTGCAGTCGTTTGTGATATTTGTCTATAGGCTCTGAATTCTTGCAGGTGGTATAGCTGTCCATTCATCAAGTGGGGATAGGCAAGTTTTTCGCAAACAGTGTGCATGCAGAATTACACCAAAATTTTTGCAAAGGATACTACTGAGGCCTTTTCTTGGCATAGGTACTGTATGCTACTTTGCAATGTGTGATGATGTCTGTGAAAGTTAAGCCCACGTTGAAGTTATAATTTAAACATTCTGTAATTTAAAAGTACACTGGACTACATGACAAAATGTTATTTTGTCCCAGTTGAATTCATTATAATAAAATGACATAATCATGAATTCACACATACTTCAGTGACTTGGCCATGACTATTTTCCTTGAAATCCAGTAAACAGTTTGGAGATCCCCCTTAGTCAAAGCCATTCCCAGGTCAGTCCAATGGGCATATCTTCTTCCATGGCTGCAAATGTCCAGGAAAAACAGTTACATTGTGAAAAATGACTTTGCATTGTAATAATAATGATTGCAATCTATTAACTTTATGTCCAGGCCAGTTTCTTCTGTCCATGTCCTGTTGACAGAATGTTTTGCAAGGGCTCTGAGAAAGCAAGAGCCCAAAAGTGTTCCCATATAAAAAAATCTAATATATGGCCATATATGTATATACCTTATATGTCTTATATCAGCATACATTGTGGAAACATCATCACATATAGACATCCATCTCTTATGAAATCCAACAGCAATACTTTTATTGTAATAAATTAGTGTTAGGTCGGCAAAATTAGGTATTAAATAGTAAGCTTCAAAGTAAAAAATGTTTGGCTTTTAATAATTATTTATTTGATTTGAAGCCTTATATTATGGCCCATACACATTTCTGCAGGCACACCCATTAACACATTTCTGGCTAAGCCTCTGAATAAGAGTGTATATTGCCCTTAAATAACCTCTAGATTTTTAACTATAGGGATCAGTTAAACCTAACATGGTTGCTTTTTTTAGACACAAACTAACCTTGAGTCATCATAACAATTGCCTCTTAAGATGAAAATCACTCATGAGTATGTAATAGTCAACTTTAACCAAGAGACAAAGTTTGGTTTCCGTTTTTAAAACACCTGTGTGGATATGGCTCCTTGCCAGTGAGATGGCTAATTTGTGAAGTTTCTATGACAGATTTAGATAATGGTTTTGCTCATGTAACAGATGGTCGAATGCCCCCGATTGTGCGAGGCGCTGTGGTAAGTGTTCCCTGTGCAGTGTTTGGAGTAATGAACCCATCTGATCAAGCCCAAGTTTACAGTTGGGAAAGTGCCCTGATTCCTTCATAGTACATTACATTTGACTAGAGCTGAAAGAGCCCTGGTCAAAAGAAGTGAACTGCAGTGTGAAAAGGGGCACTTTGGGAATCATTAAGTTTCTTCAAAGTATATTTCCAATAAGAAAAGAGGCCCATCAAACACCTGATCTCAACCTATTCCCAAATAAATCTATTTTTTGCGATAGTTCACATGTAAACATGTTTTTTCATGCTCAATATGTGAAAATCAGTTCATGTCAGATTACTGGCACAATGGGTCTGTGAGCTGTCTGCTCCATATACCATCATATACGTGTCAGTGTTTGGTTGACCAATCAAGCTCTTGCACAGTGACTAATGGATCACGTGATACTGAAATGACTGCTTATTCATGCGCTGAATACACATATCTGGGGACGTCAGGTACATTTGACATAGGAAGTTTACAGGATTACATATCAATTTCCTATATTTGGGTTTGACTAATGGGTGAAAAAGTTTAATTTGGTAGAACAAATATTACCACACCTCATAACTTATTCCTGCAACATTATGTCAAGATGCATTTATTATATCTATTGACTCACTGTAGAGAAAAAAACACTAGTAATGGTGCACTTTCTTCTGGTAGAACATAATGTGTGCTAAATGTATGAAGTTTAAAAGGTCATGGACTGACATTGTTATACTGACAGAATGAGGAAGTGTAATGGGCATTGTTTCTCCAGGGAACATTATAGTTCTAAGATGTGGTGTGCATGAAATTATCTAGGCTAAATATTATCCTGCTATTTGTTTTGCAATGCAAGGAAGCAAAAAACATTTACCCCATTATCACCCATTGTGGTAGAAGACACATTTAGACTGTAAATGATGTGGATTTGCTAAAGCAAAACATTGGCATGACCGTTTGAAATGTGTATTGCTTGAAAGCTACACTGAATGAAATATAAAAAGAGCATCATGTAAAGTGTTGGATGCCTCTTTTAATGATCTGAAATGAAAGATGCCACAAATGTTAGCTTTTGTGAAAAAGCTTTCACACTTAGGGAGCATTTCCTGTCTGCAAAGATAATCCATTATCTTGACAGGTGTGGAATAAACGTATTAAACAGCATGATCATTACGCTGGGGCTCCTTGCGCTGAGCACAATAAAAGGTCATGTGCTGTTTTGTCACACAACACAAAGCCACAGATGTCTTAGAGTCTCAAGGGAGTGTACAATTGGCATGATGACTGCAGGTGTGAAATTCAGAGCAATTGTCAGATAATTAAATGGTCATTATCAAAAGCCACCTACAATGTAGTTTCAAAGAATTAGTCAGTAGTCATTTTGGCCTTTCAACTGCAGACTACATATCCACACCAGCCCAGATCCTCCACATCTGCAGGAGTGTCTTGAGACCGGCCACTCTGTCAGCTTATCTGGGCTGCACGTAACCAAAACAATGTCTGCATAATCTGCCAGACACCATCTTCAGTGGACAAACTTTCAACATCAGTGGCAATCACTTGCATGCTGCTGGAGATGTATGAACTTCATAGCTGAATCCTGTGTTACAACTGTTTCTAAAACTGTTTCTACATTGTTTGGTATAGACTAAAGGCAGACTGTTGTCACAAATGAGTGAAAGCATACCGGAACACCCTTCCACGTAGCTAAAACAAAACAGCGTTAAAGTCTCAAAACATTCTTAATAATTTAAGATGATTGAAACAAAGCATAGCAGGTGACTTATTATTATATAAACCACGTCCGATCTTTTTGTAGTCTTGCTTGTCATCACCGAATACACAGCAGCCATTGGTGCCACCAGCTGAACGTTACATTCTAGTTATAAAAACCAAAACAGACCATTCTCATCTATTCTCTAAATGAATCCTTTTACATTAGATAATTATACAGGTTCATTAACTTTATTTATAAAAAAGTAACATGTAGTTTGGGTGTGTGCATAAAGGAGTAAACTGCAAGTTGAAATGTCCACAAGGATAATTGTATTGGCCTTAGGATGCACACAAATCAATAGGTAACCAAATGGCAACAAACTTACAGGTGACAACAGTAACACTAAAAGTAAAAGGCCTGAACAATCACAAAAGCAATAAGCATTCAATAATAATTCTATAGGCTGACTCTGCAACAGCAGGAAAATTCCTTGAGTCAATACAGGTAGACAGACAATAAAAGTGTGTCATTTTTCCTCTTTGGAAAGGGCTGGCAGATCGCAACCAACATCACGGTGCATACATCGCCACCTACTGGACCGGAGTGTGAGGCCGGTCACGGCCCACCTATATCATAACCTTCTTGCCGGACCTGTCTCCATAATAAATTTAAATACATCCCTCTCCACCACCCCTATGCAACCCCTCCATATCTCACTACCTACCCTATAATCTTCTCATGTTTTTTTATTAAACTTTAATAACCAGGTGGGCCAGTTCAGAACAGCTTCTCATTTACAGTGGCGACTTGGCCAAGACAAAGTGCAATGGTTATAAGAAAGTATTAGTGTATATGAAAAATACAGGTATATGTACATTTAGAGCAAATTGAGTGTAAATTAGAGGTATAACCATGTGGCTTGGCAAGAACAATGAAATAGGTAACACCTGAGTGTAAGTGCAAATGAAAAATGTGCATTTGACATACAACGAATAATTAACTGTGTGGATGAGTGTGTGCAAAGATACCATGGGTCATAACTAAGGCACCAAGGCATAGATGGGCAAAGACAATGTGCGAGTGTGGGAGGAGGGTCAGCATGTACAGTGGTCGGACAGTAGCTATGACAGTCTTACCATAAAAGGAGTTAGATGGTGTACTAAAGTTTCAGGGATTTTTGGGTGACTACTGTAGATAGATGTACCTGTTTCAGCACAGATTGTGGGTGGATGAGGCAATGGTGAGGCATGAAGGTATGTACAGAGGGTTTTACGCAGAAATGATTTGTAGTTGAGTTGATAGCAGTGAGTCAGGCGTCAAGTGTGTAGTGAGGGACAGGCCAGAAGTACATATAGGTCTAAGTGTTAAATGGGGTGTTAAATGGGGCATTAGAGACAAATCCTAGGGCGCTGTGATAGACTACATCTTATTTTCTCGGCAGGGTGTTAGAGGTAGTTTTGTAGATGATATCACCGAAGACTAGGATTGGTAGTATAGTAATTTTCACCAGGATGTGTTTGGCAGGATGGGTAAAGAAGGTCTTCTTGTGGAATAGGATGCCAATCCTAGATTTAATTTTGGATTGGAGTTTGTTAATGTGGGTCTGGAAGGAGAGTGAACAGTCTAACCAGACACATGCCATGACCAAGGAGAGGAAAAAATCGAACATTGCTCTATTTATTTTTATTTTATTTAAACTTTATTTAACCAGGTGGGCACGTTGAGGACAATTTCTCATTTAAAACGGCGACCTGGCCAAGATAAAGCAAAAAGGTGCAAGTACAGACATTAGACATCAGACGTTACACATGAATACAAATACACAAGAATTACACGAATGGTAGAGTAAGGAAGACAGATAAAAAATACAATCAAAATTGAAAGAGGTAGATGTAAGTAAATGTACAATTAGTGCAAATAAATCTGAGATTTAGAGGTAGATCAAATTAGTGTACATAGTGGGAGGCAAGTACAATGAATTGTGCAAATGGTAACAGTGCAAATAACAGTTGAATAAATAACAAAATGAAAATAAAATACTGTTCAAGACAGTATATTCAATGGTGCTTATTGCGCAAATGCTAAGGTAATGGATCAGATGGGGAGAGGTAGTGTACATGTGAGGGGGGGGTCAGCAGGTGCAGTGGTTAGACAGAAGCTCTGATAATCGTGATTTAAAGGAAGTGAGGGGGACAGTGGCCACGAGTTTCAGAGTCTTCTGTAGCTCGTTCCAGTCTATTTTCTTCCTGTCTCCCACTTTGCCATGCAGGAAGCTGCTGCCCCGCTACAAGGAGCGGCGTGCAAAGCCTTTTATGAATGGCAGTCAATGGGGCGATTCCGCTTTCAACAGCGGCAGTGCCGCAAATGTGTGAATGAAGGGGTAGGTGGTACTACTATACATGGATCCAACATGACGTTACGGACCGAATTATAGCATTACACGTACGCTAGAATGATGTCTCAGTTGGTTATGTTGAGACATTGTATGATTGTTTAGAGGATTTTTTCTGTACTAATGTCATCAGTATGAATGAAGTTTGGCAGTTTTATAAAAGCTAACATGATTTCCCAAGTTTGATGCATAGGTTAGCTAAGCAAACAACTCAGTTATAGCTTATATTAAAAGGTAAGGGGTGGTGGGAGCTTTTGTTTGTTTGTGCACAGCTGAATGTGATAGGGGAAGACTCTGGACAGACCTGGTAAGCCCAAAAGGTTAGTAAAGGTAAATTGGGAACGTCTGGAGGAGGCCCCTGTCCGACAGACTTTCAACTCACGCCTCTGGCTGAGGTTTTCGTGCATACCTGTAGAGGTGTCCCCCAGGGCTCTGTTCTGGTTCCCCTACTCTTCATCATCTACATTTGTTCGCATCCTAGGCATCATCTTTGACTCCACCTTAAGTTTTGAGTGACACATAAAACAGACTGTGAAGTTGCCAAACTGAAATCCTCCCAGCCTCCAACTGCAGCCAAAAATCTGATTCACGCATTCATCTCCTCCCGTCTCGACTATTGTGACACTCTCCTGCCTGGCATCAACTCTGCATACCTCCATAAACTCCAAATGGTTCAAAACTCTGCAGCCAGGCTTCTCACCCACACTCACTCACAAGTCCTGGCAGCACACCACCCCCATTCTCCATGAGCTCCATTGGCTCCCTGTCATCATGCGCATTCAGTATAAAAATACTCTTTCTGACCTATAAAGCCCTCCACCAGCTTTCTCTCCCCTACCTCTCGAAACTTCTTTTCCCCTATCAATCCACATGCTCAATCCAGTACAGCACGCCACCTCATCATTCCCAGGTCTGAGCTACAAAGCATTGGTGACAGGGCTTTCTCCAGGGTTGCTCACAGGCTTAACATCTTCCTCCGCCACCTTAAGTCTTTTCTGTTTAAATAAGCCTTCCCATTACCCCTGCGTCCTTCCCCTTGTGCTGTTGTCTTTTTTTGTTTTTCTTTCTTCATTTTTTTGCTTGTTTTGTAAAGCATTTTTGGGTCCTTGAAAAGCACTATATAAGTAGCATGTATTATTATTATTATTATGTTTTTCATGGTCTCCTTACTTGCCATGCGCTCATGAAGCAGTACCTGTGTTTCATGCTGGCCGCCTCTCATTTTCATGCCTCTAACACCCTCATTTAATCTGGCCCAATGCCCTCATGTCCACTATCTGATCCTTGCCTTTATTTATTTTTTTCCCTTCACATAATCTCCCCAGAACAACAACCATTTCCGTGGCATGGTGCCTTATTACTTACAACCTGGATATAAGACATCATTCAAAACAATCCAAAACACAACCGTGCAAGCTTAGAAAAGGTATAGTGTGTTGAAATATAACATGCATTTTCTAATTAGGTAGCATATGTAGAAGTGCCATTAATAACTTATCCTTACACTGCTGAAGATCACATGATTCTAGATCAATTACTATGGTTAGAGCTACAATTTTTCTGAAAGTTAGATTCCCTGTTTTATAGTGACTCTCTGCCCTGATGTGGCAAATCTCAACCAGCTGACTAACAACCCGTCCAAAGAAGCTGTCAGTCACATTGACGGTAATGACACATCCATTCTGTTCACATACAGCTCGTCTTTCAGAAGAGCACAAGGAATATATGCACAGGCAGATAAACCTGTTGATTGGAGATGTACATTAAATGAGATGGCAATTGGTCAGGATGAAAATACAACCAAATTAAACTTAATCCAGCTGGGGAGAAAGGAGTAGTGTTTACCCTAACATGTATATAATATTCAGATGACAGGAACAATGTGACTGTAATTCCTCTTGACAGACACTGTCAGCAATAAAGAAGCCTCTGTCAACAGCAGATAATCAAGTATAAGTCTTATTCCAAATCCCAAAATAAGGATGGCATGTGAAAAAAGGATTTATACACTATATAGCCATAAGTATGTGGACACCTGACCATATTACACCCATATGAACTTGTTGGATATCAGGGTTCAACATTATCAATGGCCCGATGGCCCAGGGCCAGTAAGAACTAATGTTGGGCCAGTAAACAAAGATAGTCACTTGCCCGTTTTGGCCAGTGTTCAATTTTGCCATTTAAATTAATAGTCTCGAATTAAAATGTCTCACGTTTTAGGAGGAATGAGGAGCCAAACGCAGATGGAGTACAAACGTAGTATATGTTTTTACTGGTATTACGAAGACAAATACTGTAAACCAGCACAATGCAAAATAAAGGGTGGCTAAACTTCAGGCCACATAAAACTCCTATAAATAGCACAAGAAGTGTATAGACAGAGCAGACCCAAATATAAGCAGTGCATGAGGCTTAAATAAAAGGAATACTCACATAACAGCATAAACATACATAAAGTGATCTACATAACAGTTCAATGCTACACAGAGACAAAAACCCACAACATTCTCCACAGCAGATGGAGCATATATAGGCAATCAGGTTTAACACACGTGGAGCCATTCGATGTTGATGAGAGGTGTGGGAAAAGAACAGTGACGTCAGTAGGCAGGGTCCCAGAGTGCCTGATCCTGTTCGCGCCAGTAGGGGGAGCCCCATGATCTTCCATGCTGACAGTCCCCCCGTGACACACAGTCCCAGCTGCGCGATGCCCCCTGCCCAGCGGACGACCCCGAGGCGCTGGGCAATCCGGTCATCAACAATGGAAGTCACGTAGTAGTGAGGGGTCCAACTCATCCCTGGCCGGAACACAGCACCACTCCTCAGGACCATACCCCTCCCAATCTACAAGGTACTGGAGGCCACCCCTCCGCCATTGGATATTGAGGGTGACCGACCTTACTCCAGGAGGACCATCCTGGATTCGAGACGGCGGACGGGGGGACTCCAGCACACTGGCCTCAGGGAGAGGGCCTTCCACCACCGGCCTGAAGAGAGAAACATGAAATACAGGGTGAATACGCATAGTGGGAGGCAAATGTATCCTGTTAAGACACTTCATTAACCCTCCCCAGGACTTCAAAAGGCCCCACATACCACGGCGCGAGCTTATGGCAGGGCAGGCGAAGGGACAGGTTCCGGGATGAGAGCCAGACCCGATCCCCAGGCTGGTGTAGGGGCGTGGCCCGTGGTGACGATAAGCATACATTTGGTGGCGCCTGACAGCCTGCTGGAGATGGACATGAGCGGTGTTCCAGGTCTCCGCGCGCCAAAACCAATCGTCCACCGCAGGAACCTGGATCTGACTCGGGTCAGAACCGGCTGATACTTTAACACACATTAAAAAGGAGTGAGCCCCGTGGAGGAATGGCGTAGGGAATTCTGAGCAATTTCCGCCCACGCAAGGGATTTAGCCCACTCCCCCGGCCGGTCCTGACAATACGTCCTCAGGAACCTGCCCACTTTTTGATTGACGCGTTCAACCTGCCCATTTGACTCCGGCTGGAACTCGGAGGTGAGACTGACTGCGACCCCCAGTGAACGAGACGTAAACTCGTGATCACGTTCAGAGACAATATCCTCCGGGACACCATAATGCCGGAAGACATGCATAAACAATGCCTCTGCGGTCTGTAGGGCCAAGGACACCCCAGGCAGAGTTAGGAGATGGCAGGCCTTCGAGAACCTGTCCACAACCACCAAGAATGCTGAATTCCCCTCAGAGGGAGGGAGATCGGTGAGAAAAGATAGATGTGACCAACGTCATTGTGGAACAGGAAGAGGCATTAATTTCCCTGTAAGAAGGTGCATTGGCGCTTTACTCTGGGTGCAATTTGAACAGGAGAAAACGTAAACACTCACGTCCTCAGGTGTGCCACCAATACTTGTCCTCCAGGCAGCCAATCGTGCGGCCAATACCAGGATGACCGGAGAAGGGTTTGTGTGAGCCCAGAAGATGAGCCTGTCCCTGACTGAACTAGGCACATGTTGGCGACCAGCAGGACAGTGCGCATGAGCTGACTCCAAGCGTAAAGCCTTCTGAATTTCAGTGTCTTGCTCCCAAAGCACGGGAGCAACAATACACACCTCAGGGACTATAGGGCCATCATCTGCTGGGCACTCCTCCGCTTCAAACTGGCGAGATAAAGTGTCAGCCTTTCCATACTTGCTGCCTGGAATATAGGATAGAGCATAGGGGAACCTTCTTAGAAAGAGACCACCTTGCCTGGCAAGGGTTCAGCCTCCTTTGATTTCGAATGGAATTGTGGAAATCACAGCCTGGTGGCCCTTAGCGAAAGTGTAACACACCTTCCCAAGGACCCCTGCAACCGTCCTTCAATAGACCTAAGGGGCCAAGAAACAGCAGGGTTAGGAATAGACAGCCAAGTTAGCCCTAACACTATTGGGCAAGAGGGGATGTCTAGAACATACAGTAGAATGATATAGTTTCTGTGTGTACCAGTTCCTGTTCATAGGTTTTTTTGTCTAAGGCCTTAACAGGTAAATGTTTTGGTAACATTTCTTGAGGTATACCTAATGTGTGACCTAAGTTGTTGTCTATGAATTTACCCACTGCTCCTGAATCTACTAGGGCCTTAAGCAGGTTATTACTAGGGAAGGATGGAAATTGAACAGGAATATGAAATTGAGAGGAAACAATAGGTACCTAGGGTGGTGCGTGGGTGCTTGTACCATGTGTCATAGCCATATTCTTTGTCATTGATTACGTCATTGATTATTCTTTGTCATTGAAAAACTACTAATATTAAATGTGTCCAGACTCTTGAAGAAATATACTTTGCCATCGCTAAAGTCCTTCTCAAAATAGCTTTGACAAAGCTATACTCTAAGTGTCATGACAAGATTGCAGACACATTGAAAACAGTTCCGCACTGTAACATTAAGCCTTATGAGTTTAACACACTTTATTGAGGCAGACTCGAAGCTGCAAAACAGATGAATACAGTCAGTCTATTTTTGAAAGATCACACAGGGGAAGCAATCACCTGGGGACTGAAGGACTCATTCGCCACCTGGGATCTGACCGTATATAGCTAAGCCACAAACTTGAATGGATGGACACAACTAAAGTGTTTGGCCATAGACAACACATGGCAATAGGTATACACACTCACCTAAAGGATTATTTCAAAAACATCCAGTATGCGGCAGTCGTGTGGGTGAAAATGCCTTGTTGATGCTAGAGGTCAGAGGAGAATGGGCCGACTGCTTCAAGCTGATAGAAGGGCAACTTTGACTGAAATAACCACTTGTTACAACCGAGGTATGCAGCAAAGCATTTGTGAAGCCATGACATGCACAACCTTGTGGCGGATGGGCTACAACAGCAGAAGACCCCACTGGGTACCGCTCATCTCCACTTCAAATAGGAAAAAGAGCTCACCAAAATTGGACAGTTGAAGACTGGAAAAATGTTGCCTGGTCCGATGAGTCTCGATTTCTGTTGAGACATTCAGATGGTAGAGTCAGAATTTGGCGTAAACAGAAAAAGAACATGGATTTAAGCCCCTTAGTGCCAATTGGGCATTGTTTAAATGCCACGGCCTACCTGAGCATTGTTTCTGACCCTGTCCATCCCTTCATCCCACAAATCACCATTTGTGCATCCCACAAATCTCCATCAACTGCAAGATGCTATCCTATTAATATGGGCCAATATTTCTAAAGAATGCTTTCAGCACCTTGTTGAATCAATGCCACGTAGAATTAAGGCAGTTCTGAAGGCGAAAGGGGGTCAAACACAGTATTTGTATGGTTTTCCTAATAATCCTTTAGGTGAGTGTAGAGAGTAAACAAGATGACAGTTTATTTTTCATGACAGTAATTAAGGAAACAATAATTAAATTTAGTATTACTAGCATGAATTCTGATGCAGTTATTGTGCAAACTAATGTCATTAAATGCAACAGTGCTAATCTTTGGCAGCATTTCTTAAGCCTGGCTCACACTACATAAGTTTTTATATCCTAACCAATTTTAAAATCTGGTTGCAGCACACACTTAAAAAACATATTTGCAGATTTTCTTCCCTAAAATCTTAAACATGCTCACACTACAAGATTTGAAAATTGTGGCGCATCACAGACTACACAATGTTATTAAGATCACGTGATCTACACAGCAGATCGGAAACAGGAAAGCAGATGTAAACTAAATGGATACTGAAAAAAAAATTTATACAGGGTTTGCAAACATTTATCCATCCATCTATCAACAAAGTACTGCCATAACAATTTCACTGTATGGTTTTACAATATTGCTTTGTATTGTAATTTTCGACCTTTTACCAAATGTGCCTAATGTGTTTTTATATTGGGTTGCACTTCTGGCTTGGGGAACTTCCATTCAAAAGAAACAAATCATCTCAAATAATAAGGTAGTGCTACAACAAATTTTTATCCAATGTTATAAAAACTAAATGAGATGTTCCTCCATCTCCGAAGTCCAACGGATCCGTGTTACACTTTCGTCTCGTGGTAGACTTGTTTCCTATTGGCTATTGTGACAGTACTGACGTAATCACAATCTTGCTCATCCGATAAATATCAAACATGTTTGATATGATCGGGGCGAGCTTGATTTGTGTAAGAGCCGATCGGGAGGTGTAAGATTTGATCTGTGAACGCCTCACATTACCAAATAATCTGCGCCGAACATTGGAACCGAACAAGGTCCTCGACAAGATTTTTTCTACGATTCTCGGGAGGGGAAAATCGGGCATAATTCGGCCTTAAACTCCTGTAGTGTGCACCCATCCATCCATCCATCCATCCATCTTCGTCCGCTTATCCGGGATCGGGTCGCGGGGGCAGCAGCTCCAGCAGGGGACCCCAAACTTCCTTTTCCCGAGCCACATTAGTGTGTACCCAGCATTAGCTAAATCATATTATCTATCCTACCACATCGCTTTCCAGCGACTCCTTGTGTTCAGATTGGGCACCTGTAAATTCAATCGTGGAAGTATAGTTGATGAATGTAATCATCCCATGCATGATCTGACTAAAGGCTTACGTGTGAAATTTAATTTTTTTTTTTTTTTTATTTATGTTTTCCTGTTTATGTAAAGCACTTTGTATTGCCATTGTGTATGAACATATATATATATAAATAGCCTTGCCTTGCCTTGACCACCCCTCGTCATCGCACAGATCTGTACAAGGGGTTGTGGAGATGACGACAAAGCAAAATTAAAGAGGGATTTGGGAAGGGAAGAAAATCTGGAAAAATCACAAAGAAAAAAACAAAGATTTCAAATTATCCTGACAATATATTTTGTTCATATTTCCCAATCCTAGGACACATGTACTGCAGTAATTGTTGTGCTTTACCAACAACTTGCATTTGGGTTTACCTAAATAAAACCTAAATGACCAGTTAATGGGAGTTTATAACTTACTAGTTACCATAATTAATCATTTTCTATTCTTTCTATTCATGTCATAGATCACTGGTTACTTATGAACTCCCGTTATTGGTCATTTTGTTCTTAATCAGGAACTTCCCAAAACTTGTGAACTCAGCCAAACTTAGTTTGGAATGCACAATATTTACCTCTGTACATGTGTCTTGTGGCTGGGAAATCTTAATTATATTATCTCACCTACCATGTTGTGAATATGGGATAATTCATCAATGGATGTACTTTCTTAGTTACACACACGGATAATAAACCCTGCATTTATGTAAAGAAACACAGATTTTTTTTTTTTTTTTCAAAATGTAATTTGGGCCAGTAATAATTCAATCCGGGCCAGTAAACTTTAAAAAAGAAATACTGTGGACCCTGGATATTCAATTACAAAACCATGGGCATTAATATGGAGTTGGCCCACCCCTTTGTGGCTGCCACTTTTCTGGGATGAATTTCCACAAGATGTTTGACCACATCCAAAGAGCATTTGTGAGAACAGGCACTGTTGTTGGATGAGGAGGCCTGGCAGAGAGAATAAAGTATTTAGTGTCAATCAAACTCAAGCCCGCCCCGTTTCCCCATTTTGACAAGTGGAAATGCCCCTTTCCCCACCCATAGTGGCTTCCTATTGGCTGAGCAAATTTAAGCACCTTTTCCAGTTTGACAGGTTCTATCAGCGCCCTCTTTTTAACACCCCATATAGGCTTCCTATTGGTTGAGACAGTCTAAAGGACAACTCTGGTGCAAAATGAACCTAGGGGTTAATAACACATTGGTACAGAGTCGACCGTTCTCTGGGAACAACAAGGCTCAAAATAGCACCCCACTTACACGGTAGCATAATGATGGTCTCTAAATGCAAACTCAAGCATTGAGAACTTGGTAAGTGTACAGACAGTTCATTTTAGAACCGGAAGGAATCGGTTCTCGTGACATCGCTTGACTGTATGCCTCCACGTCCCTCGATTGGCTGCAAGCTTCTTCTGGACCATACGGTAATTTCTCTACTGTGCAACAGAAAGTTGCGTGGTTATGACACAACAGTTAGCATATTTTCACAAAAACGGCTGCTACAGTGCCATAAGGTGAGATACAAGGTAATGGAGCTTTTTATACATTCGCCTGTTTCTTTAGAAATAAACCATGGACAAATAGAGTCTTGAAACACTTCAGATGTAAGGTTATTTGCTCTCAAAGTGACGCCAAAATTAATGGGAGTCTATGGAATGCCAACGGAAGGTGCCTTGTTTGCCTCACAGTCTCATCATAGGTGCTTCAACTTCCTGAGCCTGGCTTACCTCCCTTGGTCCATGAGCCTTAAATAATTTCCATCCAATATTTAGAAACAGTCCTGTGAACAGCAGAGAGAAAAATAGATTCTAAACCCAGAATTGGTGAGCAAAAGGCATTCAGCAGGGAGTTTGTCTGATATTTCATGGATAGTGCCACACTCAGTAAATAGCCGAGCAACCATTTTAACTTCGGCTAAGGCCAATACTGTACATCCAATAAATTTGGCCTTTCATATTACAGTTTTTCCCGATTGCTAAAACACTAAAAGTGAATGCTCAGTCCAAAGCGTCGAAACCGTAACGTTTGCATGCATTTGGTACACTCAGACACCAAATTAATAAACACAATGTCGGCATGGCACCGTAAACAATTCTGTAACACACGGTGCAAAACACTACACACATCGTGCATGTGTTACACACATTGGCCAATGATGAAACACTCTGCAGTCAGCACCTCCATTCAATAATTAAAACACACACGACATTAGCAACACCCCCGCATACTCAGTAAAACACTTAACCAGTAACTGAACACCAATCAGTCACTATATATAATTCAGGTATGAGCACCTGTCACGGGAGAGGAGATAGAGGATGAGACTGGTAAAAACCAGACATTGGGAATGAAACATCATCGGCCAAAGGGCCATCGAGAACGTTGCCGGGCAGTGCGGGGCATCATCACCATGTGTGCCGCCATTAGTGGTTAGGGGGTCCTCCATCACCATGCCACCCTGGGTCCCTACAACACTGCAGACATACTGTGTGCACTACATGCCGCGGTCACATAGGACCAACCAGGGCAGCCCATGTTTGTTGTCATCTGGGATAATGTCAGTTTCCACTGGGCTGCTCTGGTCCGGGACTAATTCGCCAACCACAACCATTTCATGGTGATGTACCTGCCCCCTTATTCCCCGTTCCTCAACCTGATAGAGGAATTATTTTCAGCATGGCGGTGGAAGGTATATGACCGCCTACCACATGCACGCGTGCCGCTCCTGTGAGCAATGGAGGAGGCATGCGGAGACATCGAGGTGGGGTCGATCCACGGGTGGATACGCCCTGCCCGGCGATATTATTTGTAATGTGGACGAGGTGACGTGGCCCAACCCCAATCGATGGAGTGATCCCTGACTTGTAACGGGAGTTGTTTTGCTACCTGTACAATGTATCACTGAGGCTTGGTTGCGGGAGTAAAAACGGTTTAAAAACTACAAATGACAGAAGTGTCTTGAGTAAAGTTGACCAGTGTGTTGTGTCTGTTTCACTGTTTATTGTTCAGGTACATGTGTGTTCCCTATCGATCTGAAGAGGGCCTTTTGAAGTCAGAGTGTTAAGTTTTGATTGCAGAATGGCAGTTTTGACATGTCAAGTCAAAGTTGTTTATTTATCATATGCATTGAATAACATACATCATCCTATGCAGAGAAATTCTTTTTGACATGGCTAGGCGATTCTATGCAGTGGGCTTAAAAACAAGAATTACAACAATATAAGAATTTAAAAATAGTAATGACAATAGTAATAATGATAATAATAATAATAATAATAATAATAATAATAAAACGCTATGTACTTATCAGTGGTCTGGAAAATGTACAACAGTAGAAGTAGTGAATATTATAGAATTGGCATGGAAAATTGCTTTTAAAGGTGCATTTGAATTCTGCTATATCAGATGTAGAGAGCATAAAGTGACCAGAGAGTGTTAGTGCTCAACAGACGATTTGCGATCAGTGTCTGTGTTCCATGTTGAGCAGCCGAATGGCCTGTGGGAAGAAACTGTTTTTAAGTCTGGTTGTCCGTGCCTTGCTGCTCCGGGAACGTCTACCAGACGGCAGTAGTGAGAAAAGATCACGGACTGGGTGGCTGTGGTCTTTGAGGATGTTTTTTGTTTTCCTAAGGCATCGCTTATGGTAGATGCCTTGCACGGAGGGGAGGCAGCAGCCAATGATGCGCTCCGCTGACTTCACCACCCTCTGAAGGGCCTTACGATCAGCAGTGGAGCAGCTGCCGTACCAGGCTGTTATGGCAGTTAGATGTTAATCTTCAAGTGTTGTGTAAAGAATTCTTGTGTGTTGAGTTTTGACATGATGAGCCAAATTTAGCATTTTGTGTGTTAGCAATTGGAAAAAACTGTAATTGTGTAATTTAGGCTTTATATTGTTTGCCAATACAAAAGTAAAATGATTAGCAATGAAGGTTATTTGTGTTACTCCTAGGTTACTCTATGTTTGATTAAGAATGCAGTTAGATAATTGTAGAATCTTCTATTTTGAATGGAATTGTACATACTAATTAAAGCATTTCATGTTTAAAACTAGTTTTACGAAATTCTTCACTCATCAGAGTGTGCTTTTCCCCTTTTTCAATGACACACACATTAAACATGTTAACCAAACATTTTAACCAAACATTATGAAATTTGTTAACCATATAATATAACAATAGACAATGTAGCCTAACAGAATAATATAGGTGATATATAGGTGTATAGCATATTACAACTGAAGTAATCTTTCAAAGCTGTTCCTGTTCAAATCATAAAATATGTTAAGCTAACTAAATATTTTAAGTAATAACATAGCTCATAGTCCAGGGTAATGATGGGCATAACTTAAGTCCACAAAAATGTCCTTTATGAAGATGCTTCATTTGTATTAATGTGTGCTGGAAACATTGAATTCATTGCTATTATAGAAAACAATATGGTGTCATCATGAGACGGAGATGGAATTAAGCCGGAGAAGAAAAATATTAATTAAATGATTCAGTGAGTCAAAAGATCAGAATCTTTAAAAAATTGCCCATAACAAGAAGTAAAGTATATGTAGCTAGTAAATTCTGTGGTGCAGATTAAGAATACACGTTGAAACATAATCAAGTAAAATTGCTGAATGTTCTGACAGAACATTGTGTCAAATTGGTTGTTATTACTCAGACTTAGAAAGTGTCTGGTAATAGTTCCATCATAGTGTTAGTGTATAAACAACATTAGCTAAACTGACGTTGATTGCTAGCTCTCTGAGATGATCAGATATTGTTAGCTAGCTCTCTGATCTAGTCTGCTTGCACACTTTTCTGCTAACAAGCGGATGCACTTATTATTTTAGTTGAAGTGGTCACAATGTTTCTTGTACTGACAGAATTGGGTTTAGTAAAATATTTACAGTACATTTATGGACAGTGAATAGAAGCATGTGAACAAACCATCACTCATTGGAAATGTCTGTTTTTCCATAAATGGCTATATGATTTATTTTATAAATTTTTGTCAAAAGTGAAAAATTATGTTACCTTACTGCATTGCCCACAACAACCCAATATTATATTAGAATAATGTTATACATTGATATAGATCAATTATACCTGTTATTGAATTATTGGTTGGCAGCACAAAGAGCTGAATTGAGTTGGCACAGAGAGCAAAAACCAGGTCAGAAAGTGTACAGGTAGTCAGAAGAAATCAAAAGGAAATTGTTATTTACATGTCTGGACAGAATGATCTCTGAAGTTGAGAAGTTTTTTTCTATTGTGAATGAAGAATTCCTTAATAGAATTCAGGCATGTAATCCAACCTCAGTCCTCTTCTTGTCTGAGCCATATTTGTCAGAGCTGGAAATGCATTACCATATGGTCCTTAAGACAGAGGAAGCCAAAAACTGAGGTGCAAGAGAGAGGTTGGAGCCATTCAAAGCATGCTCACAGTGGACTCCTGGACTTTGACATGTTCCCTTCACTGAAAGCTCTTATTCAGTTGCCTTGACCATACCAGTTAGCAGCTGTAGCGGTCTTTTAATGCATTGTGTCAGTTCAATACCTGGCTCAGGATGTCAATTGAGAAAGAGATGCTTGAGAGAGTCAAACACCAAAAAGTAATTGATAGATTTGCCACCCTCAAAGTGAGGCGACACAGCTTATGGTAATTCTCCCAAACTAGAAGGAATGATCTGCAGAGAGGTTTTAAGCAAGAACTAAAGAGAAGGGTTGAGTGACATTGTACCTTAGGCCTTGTCCACACGTACACATGTATTTTTGTAAACAGATTTTTTATTCCTTTGTTAAAAAAACCTTGTCAACACAAGCATGTTTAGAAAAAAATCTCTGTCAACATGAAAACGCAAAAACGCCCAATCAAGTGCTGTTAAGAGCATCCCAAACCAACAGGTGGCAATATAACCCTAACAGTAAAGCCATCCTGGCCAATCAGAAGCTTTAAAAGTGTTATTACCTGTTCCGGTAGGTAACAAGATCTCAAAGTTGTCCCACCAACTAGAGATCGGGCCAGGTCTCATCCAAAATCGGCGACAATGGCGACGAGGTCTGTGTCGTGGGAGTGTTGTCATAAGCAATGACCTGAGTAGTATTGCATTCTGACGCCTCTGTTCAGCAATATAATGGTATATCTGTGCATGTATCTGTATACATATAAGCCCTGTTAGTACAGTTATTAGCACCAATATTTTGGCTACATCTGCCATTGCACAGACTCTCCTCATGTAAATAATGGAGATACTGGTGCACAATCTGACGTCAAACAAAGGAGATAACAGCGCGCACTCAGACATCACAAGCCAAAATCTCCGGTTTCACTGTCCACACGACAACACTGTAACCAGAGTTTCTAAAAAACTACACCCTGGCTGGAGTTTTTAAAAATGCTTGGTTTCAGTGACCATCGGTTTTGAAAAAAACACTGGTCTTCCTCAAAGATCAAATTTAGGACCTTTGTTTTTCTCAATTAATATAAATGACCTCCCATCTGTCTGTCCTGATGTTTCTGTGCAGATGTATGCTGATGACACCGTAGTCTATGTTCATGGTAGTAATATCTGAAAAGCTCACTAACCCCATGGTTAATATTACAGTTTGGTTGAAACACTCTTGCCTGCAGTTGAACACATCAAAAACAGTATCAATGTTTTTCACCAAGTCCAACAATAGTGTTGAGCCAGATGATTTTGTGTCAGAATATAAATATCTGGGGTTTTTAATTGATTAAAAGTTGTCACTTAAATTACATGTAAAAAGGGTCTGTATTAAAATTTAACCTCAAACACATTCTCCATCAAATGTCAACACAGGCATCAAAAATGTATACACACTTTATGATTATCTAACATATCACTTACTGTTTACCCATTTGGTCCCAAGCTAGTGTTATCTCTAAAACCTCTGACATCACTTTATACATTTACTGTAAAAACTCTGGGTAGGAAACCAAGCATTTCTCATCCTTTTCCAATATTACAAATATGGTTTACTCAGCTGGGTAAATATGGTAAAGTATTCAAATTTATGTCTTGTCTATAAAATTATTCATGGTTTGTCATCTCCTCTTCTCCATCAGTTTGTCAACATCCGAACAGCTGATCATGGCAGAACTAGAGGTTCAGCGAGGAAAGATTCTGTGTATTTGGCCAAATCTCTTTTTCTGTTTCTGCTGTTGCTGAGTGGAACCTCACTCCCATAAACATCAGAAATCTAAACGCATATGGTACATTTAAGATCCAGTTAAAGAAATGGCTCATTGATAATAAGAGCTGTCAACATTAGCTTACTACTAGACCTGCTTTCGTTGCCTCTTGCTGGCTTCTTGCTTTGTGTGTGTGTGTAGCTATGTGTTCATGTACAGGTTCTTCTCAAGAAATTAGCATATTGTGATAAAGTTCATTATTTTCCATAATGTAATGATAAAAATTAAACTTTCATATATTTTAGATTAATTGCACACCAACTGAAATATTTCAGGTCATTTATTGTTTTAATACTGATGATTTTGGCATACAGCTCATGAAAACCCAAAATTCCTATCTCAAAGAATTAGCATATTTCAT
>JACXGM010012339.1:0-24084 GCA_016801145.1 Umbra pygmaea | reverse complement strand
GTGCTTTGACAGACACCCGGCCCGAGACCCCCAAAAGCAAGCAACACAAGTGATGCACAGTGGCTAGGAAAAACTCCCTAGTAGGAGGGACCTAGGAAGAAACCTAGAGAGAGGCCAGACTCAAGGGGGTGGCCAGTCCTCTTCTGGCTGTACCGGGTGGGGGATCTGAAGGTACACAGCCCATTGTAATAAGGTCAAAAGTGTTCAATTATTGTCCAGCAATAAAGATATGATGGGTGGAATGTGACCATAGTCTTTATGTAGCATCAATACAGTTCGGTGGTCTTGCGAAAGAAGACCGTGAAGCCGCCTGGAGATGAAGGCTTGCGTCATCGGGTGGAAATGGGATCATCAACCGCAGTGAGAAGGGATCCAGCACAGCAGCGGGCCGGGCACAGGAAGGGGACAGGAAGGGGACAGGAAGGAGTCATCAGGCCAAATGGTCCTGTCGCATGTTCCTAGGGTCCTCCTAGGATGAACATGACATCAGGAACATTAGAGTGGGCATACCTTGGATCTAGCACCTTGACACAGCTCTGACCCCAAAATGAATATCTAAAACCCTAGTCCCCCGGCACATAAACTATTGCAGCATAACATCTGGGGCTCATTATGTTTTTATTACCTTAGAATGAGCTATTTATATCTACATAACCGCGGGCACCCCCTTATATGGAGGTCGCTGTATTTTGTCGTCATGATTCTACTATAGCCCTTAGCGAACAAACAGCGCTACAGAGCACGTTTCGTCACAACCTTGAAAGAGAAGCAGCCGAAAAAGAAGCAGCAGTAGAATTGTACGTTTCTAAATATTAGGTAAAAGTAGAAGCTCTCCTTTATTAGAAGTGACATTTTGGACAATTGGAAAGCTGTATTGAGGGAAAAAAAATTCAAAGCCATGCAGAAGTTCCCTGTTTTCTGCTGGACAGGTAAGGTATTCCAACTTTAGCAATGCAATTGAAAACTGTTGTTTGACAGTGTTAGCCTTGTAGAAGCTAGCCATTGTCACCGTGAAAAGTGACTTTTACCTTTTCAGTGGTGTAAAATATATAGTTGGATTGTTGCATGTAACTTAGTTCTTCTCCCTCGCTATCTTATGGCTTTGCTATGTGGGAGAAATAAGATGGTTACACGTTCGTGAGTCAATCAGCTGATTAGTACTATTGACCGCAAAACAATAGCCTACAGCATAACAGCTCATATTAGCCCGCTAAACCTTTTACTACGGTGTTAGAATTTTTTTTTAGGTGGATTGTTTCATGTGGTTCTTCTCCCTCGCTGTGTACAGTAATGGCTTTGCTATGTGGGTATAAATGGGCTGGTTACGTTCGTGAGACAATCAGCTGATTAGTACTATTGACCGCAAAACAGTAACTTTGCTGTAGGCTCATATTAGCCAGCTACTACTGTGTTAGAAAAAATATGTAGGTGGATTGTTTCATGTGGTTCTTCTC
This sequence comes from Umbra pygmaea, assembly GCA_016801145.1. NCBI lineage: Eukaryota > Metazoa > Chordata > Actinopteri > Esociformes > Umbridae > Umbra > Umbra pygmaea. Next base: position 22,630 of record JACXGM010012339.1, on the reverse strand, counting down.
CCTCGCTGTGTACAGTAATGGCTTTGCTGTGTGGGTATAAATGGGCTGGTTACGTTCTTGAGACAATCAGCTGATTAGTACTATTGACCGCAAAACAGTAACGTTAGGCCACACCCTACAGCATTACAAAATATTAGCCATCTAAACCTTTACTACCGTGTTAGAAAAAATATATGGTTGGATTGTTTCATGTGGTTCTCCTCTATCGTTGTTTAATTGCTTTGCTATGTAGGGAGAAATGTGCTGGTTACGTTCGTGAGACAAACAGCTGATTAGTACTATTTACTGCGAAACTGTAACATAGCCTACAAAATAACAGCTCATATTAACCACTAAACTTTTAGTACCCTGTTTGAAAAAATATGTAATGTTAGTTGGATTGTTATTTCGAAGGCATGATGAAGCCAGACGAATACGGGAGTGACGCAGGCAAAAATCACTGGTAACCATCAGTGTGGCTTTTCCCAGATAGAAGGCTCTAATGAAGGAAACATGTTTTCAAAGCAACTTTTTTCTTATCTTGTACTATCTAACATGGAAACAAGCTAGGTAAAGTCAGTAAATAAAACACTAACACAATGATGAACAAGTAAAAATAACATTCGAAATAACATGGTTCTACTGAATAATACATTTTTTACTTAATAATTAAGTAAATATCTTAATATCTCTATATAAAGAAACCTCATGGCTTGACTATCTACTTTGCTGTTTCAGATGACGACATATTTTATCCTACGTCTGCCACCGTAGCTTAGCTTTTGTGTTTGCAAAGGGAAAGGTAGGAAGTGAGTGACTGGCTGCTTGCAATTCACAAACCATAACACTAGATGTCACTAGAAATTACACACTGAACCTTTAAGCTTTTCATTTGTAATCTTTTCCATGTTTGTGTGCTGCTGCGCTTCCCTGTGTGTGTGTAACAAGCATAGTGTGCATGCGCTGTGCATAAGCGTAGGTGCATTTGACTTATTTGCTGTTAAAATAACAATGACATGCTGCACTATTGACTTTAGACCAGGTTTTTGTTGGTCAATGGCACGGTCACTTTCCGATGCCTCAAGATAGCACTATGCCAAGAAGTATCCTGAACACACTGCCCTGTAAGATCAGCATGCCGCAAAGATGGGTGCAGGTGCATTTGCTATTTTAACAACGCTGGCGCTGGACGGGAAATTGACAACTGCGTCAGTCTTAAACTAGCGAAGACACTTGTGTTTGGGCTTTGCGCTGTGTTGCGCTGGGTGCAAGATAGGGCCCAAAGTATAAAACATGCTGCCTCTAAAACGTTTTTTACACTAACAAATGTGTCAGCCTAAACTTGGGAGTTTCTAAGCTTGAAGTCACAAACAGTGCAGTGCAGCATTGTAAGGGGCATTGCTGACAATGGCAGTGAACGGCTGCTTGAATTAATGGACAAAAACAGAGCCTGCTAGCTTGCTCTCCCACTGTACGAAGTTTACTGTATATGTTCTGGTTTTTTACAAATTTATAATCATAGACATAACTACACATAAAAATAATTCTCAGAATAACCATCTGGTAATCGCTTTTCACTATAATATTTTTTCACACACAAGAATATACAAGTATGAGACTAATCAGTGACAAGAGCTATTGTAAGCAGTTTTCTGACAATTACACTGCCGAATACAACATACAGTGAAAACTATAACTATCAAGCTACTGTTTTTGGTGCAATGTACTGTAATTGTTCTCTTTGAACGTATCTCTGGGCCCCATGAAATAAAACCTCTGCATGCTCCATTAATGATACATCAATTCCAGGGCCTCTCTAGGGCCCTCTCAGGGCCCACTGAATTGTGATCACCTTTCACCCTTTTACCCTGCCACTGCATGCTTGTGCAAATGGCTTTTCAGTTTGCAATGCTGTGCTCACACCTCTGATGCAGGCAGTTCTCTGCTCATTCACTAACTTCCTCAAACACACTAGCTGTCTCTCCCACCCAGCACAGGCCAGCTTACAGCAGGAGTCACAGTTCAGCGTAGAAGTAGCCCGAAAACCCACCACACACTCCCAAAAGATTATCACCCATAACATTGTTTTTAAAGTGGCCCTATTCAAGGAAAATTTCAGACATGGCAAAACTCGGTGGCCTACTGTGAAAACAATGGGCTACTACCCAGTTCTTACTTCCAATCCATGGAACAGTTTTCCAAAACAATCTTATTTCCTTAGAGCCATAGGATTGTTGCAATTCATACAGCAGCAACACACCTGGAGTAGATAAACACCTACCTGAGAATGCTATTCATTGACCATAGTTCAGCATTCAAGACTATGGTACCTTGCAAAATTGTCACCAGCCTCAGAGCACTGGCACTTGACACCACACTGTGCAATTCTATATTGGATTTCCGGATGGGCAAACCCCAGGCTGTGAGGACTGTCAGCAACACCTACTCTTCACTGACTCTTAACACTGGACGCCCCCCTGGAGTGTGTACCCAGCCCTCTGCTGATGCCCTGTTCACCCCAAGCTTTGTGGCTCTGCATGATACCGATTTCATCATCAACTTTGCTGTTGACACCACAGTTGTAGGCCTGATAAACAACAACGATGAGTCAGCTTACAGGTAGGAGGTTAGCAAACTGGCATCATGGTAGCAGCATGACTGGCTCTCACTCAACCTCAGCAAAACAAAGAAGTGTTGACTTTAGAAAGCAGAGGAGGGAACTTGCCCAGATCCACATCAACGAGGCTGCAGTAGGAGAATACAGTAGGTTTACGTTCCTCTGCATTCACATAGCTGAGCACTTGTCATAAACTATCAACAAGGCCGGCGACCATATAGGTGAACTAGGCAACCGCCTAGGGCGCCAGAAGCTGGGGGTGGCACGACGGTTAATGGCAGACCTAAGATGCTTTACAGTTCGATTATGAAAAGGTAGCTCAAACAAAGATTTATGTAACTGATCTGATTATTATGTATTACGTTAACATAGGATATAATTTTAAATATATAGTAATGTATATGTATTATCAGGTCTCTCCGCTGGGAGACATGAAGCAAGCTGTCATTTTCTCCAGTACTTTTGAAAGAAGTGTGGCATCACCCCACCACATTTAACGCAGCCCAGTATCGGAAGCATGTTTTAATTAATAACAACTTTGTAAAAAATGTTTTGCAATGGTGAAAGATAACATACATTTCTCAATATTGAATATAACCCTTTTCCTGAAGATGTGTGCTGAACTCAAGTGGATGCGCTTGTCAGTCACAGTGATCTAACCAGTATCGACAGGTTAGATCATCGTTCTTTATATCTTGCTTTACTCACACTCCTCTCAAGGCTGCTTGAGATTGTGAGAGCACAAATCTGTGCAAATTTCATGGACCTATAAGTTATGTCAAATCAGTTGTACAGTTTTACAGTCGTGGTCAGAATTTTGAGAATAGCACAAGTATTGGTCTCCACAGACTTTGCTGCTTCAGTGTTCTTAGATCTTTATGTCAGTAAAATTGTCTCAGGATGCTTTACTGTTGGCATGACACAGGACTGATGGTAACGCTCACCTTGACAAGGTGTTTTACGGATTGCCCAAACAATCGGAAAGGGGATTCATCAGATAAAATGACTTTCAATCCCTGTACCTTTTGTAGAATATCAGTCTGTCCGTGATGTTTTTTCATGAGAGAAGTGGCTTCTTTGCTACACTTTTTGACACCAGGCCATCCTCCAAAAGTCTTCACCTAACTATGCATGCAGATGCACTCACACCAGCCTGCTGCCATTCCTGAGCAAGCTCTGTACTGGTGGTGCCTCAATCCTGCAGCTGAATCAACTTTAGGAGACAGTGCTGGTGCTTGCTGGACTTTCTTGGGTGCCCTGATGCCTTCTTCACAACAATTGAACATCTTTCCTTGAAGTTCTTGATGATCCGATAAATGGTTTACTTAGGTGCAATCTTACTAGCAGCAATTACCTTGCCTGTGAAGCCTTTTTTTTTGCAAGGCAATGATGATGGCAATTTTCTTTGCAAGTAACCATGGTTGACGGAGGAAGAACAATTTCAATTACCACCCTCCTTCCAGTCTTTTATTCTAACTCAAACAGCATGACAGAGTGATCTGCAGCTTTGTCCTCATCAACACTCTCACCTGTGTTAATGAGAAAATCACTAGCAGCTGGGCCTTTTATAGCAGGGATTAAATATAGTAGACATTTCTTGGGGGGGATTAAGTTCATTTTCAGGGCAAAGAGGGACTTTGCAATTAATTGCAATTCATCGGATCACTCTTGATTTCATTCTGGAGTATATGCAAATTGCCATCATCATCATTGATGCAGCAAACTTTGTTGAGACAAAAATTGTGTTCTCAAATCCTTTGACCACGACTGTACAATAACACTAACAAGAATGTTCTTATTTATAGCAAACCAAATTACTAATCTTTACATTTAGCTGCCTTTGTAGTTATGCTAGCTAGCTTCCTAGTGAGCTAGTTTATATAAGCTAGCTCGGTTGATTCGGTCATGAAGCCAGCTAGCACAGCTAATATTTCAAACTCAGTTTGTTTGGTACAGATTAAATGGTCTGCTGCTACATTTACAAACACATTTAAAACTACACATTCCACCACACATAGCAGTTTACACAGACAATATAAATACTTTTGTCCAACCATTACATAACATATCCACTAAAATATGGATCGTAGTACAAATATAACTGCCTTTATAGACCGAGGTAGTCATCAAGGTGACTTTCTTCAGTATCGCATAGTGACACCTACCGGCACAAATGGGAAAGGCAAGGCGACTTACAATAAGAGTGTAATACATTGAAGTTGGAATTGATAGCATTTTTCCTTTTTGTTTCAAATCTGCAAAATAGTTTAAAATGCTCTAGTTCTACTTTAAGTGATATGAGTCAATATAATCAAATGTATGGGAATGGTAATATGATTTTAAATACCAATTTTGGAATCGGTTGGATTCATTGTAATGATTGATTATATATACATTTTACTTTGTCAGTCAATACAGTGGATACTGCCTCAAAATCCGCTGGGCCAGGTCATGGAGAGCAAGACAGATACATGGCAAGGTTTGTACAGCAGTGTTTCCGTTCCACGCACAGAAAAAATATAAAGAAAACAAAAATCACATTTTACCATAGGGAGGGGGTGCGCTCACAGGACCTTTGCCTAGGGCACCAAGTTACCTTGCACGGGCCCTGACTATTCAATTTGTTAGTGCTCAATGTTACTATTAATACAATGTTAAACTCCATACTTCCCCACCTAATGTATGTGTAAATAATGCAAATGCTCATGATTTTCCTCACGTTTGTCTCGCTCCTTTAAGCACCATGGACAGCTATTGTGACAGAATCACTGACCAAAGGAAAGAGAGACAGCGAGGCAAGAGGCGCAGCCGACCGGCACGGGAGAGAAAGAATCCTTTTCGCACGGTCGGTGAATTGGACGCATATTTCAAGGAGGTATATTACATTTTTCGTGCCACGCTCAAGAGTATGCATGAGTCGAAGGACTATACTCGCTACTCCCACAATATCGAGGTAGCAGAAGAAGAGTATAGCACCTTTGACTCTCCCTACTGGGTGCTGGATAGGCTAGGCGGGGCTGAAGACAGGAGCTGCAGGTCAAGGAGGGAGGAACATCACCCACAACAGGCTTGGGCTAGCTACCCCCTGATTCATTGTTTTGGGACACAAGCGGGTATCTAAAGCCTGCTTGGATTGAGGATGAAATAGAGGAGCAGCAGGTCAGAGGGAATGTCAGTGAAGTGGACAGTAACCTAATCTGCTGGGAGTTGGAACAGGAAGCGGCAGAGAATGAGGAAGGTGAGGGATACAGAGATCTCCAGTGTGCACCCTAGTTGGCACTGCCGGCCGCCCTAGTCAGCTAGAGTCTCCCTCACCACCTGTCCCACACCCCAGGGAATTGGGACTCTCCTCTGTCTGGACCAGTAATACCAGAGTCCTCCCAGCAGTCACCCTGGTGGACATATGTTCCCTTTGGCCTGCCCACCATCTCTGCTCCGCTCCTCTTCCCAGTGTCATCTATGGAGTCCTCCAGGCCTGAGCCTGTAGAGTCTTACAAGTCAGAGCCTGTAGCTCCATCCTTCGTGAGGACACTGGAGGAGAAGGAGAGGACAACAACTGAGGTCCCGCTTAATGAGCCCGTGCCGGAGGACCAGCGGGCTGCGCCTCACCCAGGGGACAGGGCCCCTTTTGCCGAAGGGGGGGTGGAGTCACCAACTTCTTGTCCAGTGTGGTCATCATTGCAGCCTGCAGCAAATGATGGGGCTCCTCCCCTGACGCTGCAACCAGGGGTGCTGGCCTCTGTGAACCCCACGCATGCCTCCCCTGGGTGCGGAGGAGCTCCTACAGCTGGAGGGGGAGCTCCCGTTTCTGCCTTGGCCTGAGGAGCTTCCGTTATTGGGTGAGGAGCTCCAATTGCCACTTCCTCTAGCATTCTCAGCAGCCTAGACCACCGGGGAGGTGATGATGGCAACCGAGGCCCCCGGGAAAGATGCGATGGCAGCCAAGGGTCGCCATCCGGAAGGGGGAATTCTGTGTGGGGACTCCCTCTCTCATCGAGGTTCTGCTGCCCTCCCTCCCTCTTTGCTTGTTGTTGGTGGCGAGGGGGGGTCCTGTCTGTCGGTAGCTGGGTCTTTACGGGGGAAACTGTAATGATCCCCCCTAAGGGGATCATACATTTGAGGTCTGTGTTGCTCCCCTGTATTATGTACATTTTAGTTTCTACCCTGTGTGCATTGATTATGTCTTTTGTTCCCACTCAGTATACCAGCTGATCAGATCACGTTTCTATTATCATTTAGCCTGTCTTAATTACTCATCTCAGGTGGAGTCACTCCATCATTAGTTCTGTATTTAAAACCTGTTCAAGTGTCTGTATGCTGTCGGTGATGAATGTATTTTCATCCCGTGTTGTGTGTAAGTGTGTTTGTAGTTTCCGCCCCTCAAGGCAGTTTTTTTAAACAGTGTTTCGTTAATAAACACTGTTTGTTTTGACGCATTTCTCTCGCTCCTTTACGCACCATGGACAGCTAGTGTGACTCATTTTAAATCCGATGACTGCAATACACTCCAAACATTTGGGACAGTCAACAGCTTACCACTGTGTAACACCATTTCTTTTATTAAAACTTACAAAAAAAAGCGTGTTTGTATTGAAGACACCATTAAATAAAGTTTAGCAAGCAGAATTTCCCCCAATCATCCATTATGCATGTCCTAAGCTGCACAACTGTACATTCATTGTACTGTTTATTGCCTTATTTTGCACTTCATAATGTGCCACAAATTCTCAATCAGAGACAGGTCAGCACAGGCTATGCTAGCACTCAAACTCTCTGCTTAAGCGAATATGCGCTTGTGATCCAGGCAGAGTGTGGTTTGGCATTGTCCTGCTGGAAGATGTAGGGACATCCCTGGATAAGACAACATTTGGATGGCAGCATATTTTGCTCCAAAATTCCATTTGCTAAACTTAACCAACTGGAGACTTCAGTGCCCAAACACTTAATAAGTGTTATTATAAGAAAAACTGATGTTACAGAGTAGTAAACCTTTGACTGTCCCAACTTCTTTGGAACCTGTTGCAGTCATCAGATTTGAAATGAGTGTATATAAAAAAAATTACATTCACAAAGTAAACATCACATAATGTGCTAATAATTTTTTTTCAATATGGTACAGGAATTACATTTTCAGATTACTCTTGAGAATATTTGCATCTACAATACTGTCCCAACGTTTTTGGAATTGTATTAGGATATGTGTTTTGTCATCTCTGCTCAAGGTTAAATGTTTCTCTGCTGCTGAGTAAAGCACAGATATGTATTGGGTTGTTGCTAAAATACAACAGTTTGTTTCTCAATGTTTGTTCTTGTTAGAAGACTACTTCGGGAATTAAATGTGTGATGTCATGTGGTTTTATGGGGAATCAAACTCTGGGTTATTAGGGGACCAGAAGAGCATAAAAGCACACAATATGTTTAAAAAAATACAGTATGCAGGAAGCTTTGCTTGCTAATGCACATGCATGAATACACCCATAACATGCACATACACATGCAATGGCAGCCACTAGGGATAAAATATGGAGGCGAGAGGTTGACCTGGGCCTTACCACACATGCCCAGGGAACACTTAGGTTAATTTAAACATGACAGGCCTGGCCAAGGCTAATTCATTCATAGACATTATCCCTGGTAATTAGCCAGTGGCTTCTGTTTTAGTGGAGGACACGAAGCAGTGTCTCAGGTAATGTGGAGGCACGGCTGTGGCGGAGTGGAGGTCAAAACAGGGCATTGTGGAGGGCCTGCCTGTATCTGGTCCACACCCGGCCTGCTTCTCATCAGCATTCTGCCTAACAAGGAGGGGGGAGGAAGGAGAGAGGGAAGGAGAGCGAGGTGGAGTGTGGAGACATCTCTTGCAAGGTGTCAGAATCAACCACAGTTGATCAAGCAAGGTGAAAGCAACGAGGAATTCTAAAGGCGATAGACGTTAAACAACAAGATAGCATTTAGGGGTGAACTGTAGAGCAATAGCTCAGATGGAGAGACACAGAGATGAAAAGAGGGAGAAATGCCTAAAGAGAATCACAAAACTGTTCAATAAATATTGATGGACAACAAACAGCTTTAGGTGCACAGTGGTAAATCTCTGTGCCACAGGAAACTGTGTTGGTGCTATAGTATAACAGTGGTCATGATCCAGGCTGACTAAATATGGGGATGAAGTTGAGATATGAAACTTGTAAGCAATAAGACAAAACAGTGAGAAGCCAAAAAGATAGAGAGTGGGAAATTGCATGCTGGTAGCGGTATTGTAGAATATTTTATTACTACCTTAACAACCTGAACTTTGAGAGTTCACAGTTGGCCTATTAGAACCATTTCCAGACCAAAGCTAAATTGCAAACTTCTTGAACAGTGAAATATTCAACCAAGAGGCATCATAACCAATAATATTAAGAAATTCATAGAGAAGGTAGTGTAGAAACCTATCAAACACCTTGGCAAAAACAAATCCAGTCACTGCTAGACGACTTCCAGAATAAATAATTTCCCTGCAGTAGCGAAGTTGTAAACATTAGAAGCAGAAATCCTGAAAAGTATATTGATCTAAAAAAGGAAATAATAAGAATAACCAACAAAAAGAACAATGGGAAATATTTTGATGGGGAATGTAAAAACCTAGTAAATAATTAAAAAAAACCTAGCCAACCAAAATAATTAAAATTGGAAGACACTAAAAATGAATGGCTAGCTACTGTATATTTATTTTATTTCATCTTTATTTAATCAGGTAGGCCAATTGAGATTCTCTTTTGCAACAGTGGCCTGGCCAAGATAAATCATACTGTAAGGTGCAATACAACATAAACTTACACAAAACTAGATAATGCAAGATACTCAGAATGTAGAGTAAGAATTATAAATAGCATCTTTGCAAATGAGGTCTAAGCTAGAGACTGTCACGGTTGGGAAGGAGAGAGAAGTCACACGCAGAGTTGCAGGTGCAATAGTGCTTTTTACTGGGGAAGACACTTCCAGTTGTACACATACACTTGGCAAGAAAAATAAATGGTGGCTAAACAGAGTGGCCACAAACACTCATAACAGCAGTACAGAGAACTGACCTTGTACAACACTTCGCTTGACGTGCAAATAAACAAGCCAACATATTAGTGGTCTACTTAACTGGTACAGGTCTACATATGAATGAACTAGTAGTCTACATAACATATATATCAATGTGACGGCAAAAACAGAACAATCACCCACAATATTCTCCTAAGCTGGTAGAGTAATATAGGTAACCTAACCAGACACAGGGGGAACTAGTTTCTGCTGATGAGAGTGTGTGTGCAGAGGGCAGAAGGCAGCGGAATCCTGCGCCAGTAGGGGGAGTTCTAGGATCTTCCGTGCTGACAATACCCCCCCCCTCATTGCAGGTGAAAATCGCGTAGGAGTGACGAGTCCAACACATTCCTGGCCGAAACCCAGCACCGCTCCTCAGGGCCATACCCCTCCCAATCCACAAAGTACTGGAGACCACCCCTCAGCCATTTCGAATCCAGGACGGACCTCATGGAGTATGCCAGGTCATCCTCGATCTCTAACAGTGGAGGGGGGGTCCCCAGCAGCCTGGCCTCACAGAGAAGGCCTTCCATCTTGAAAAACATGAAAAACAGGGTGAATGCGCATAGTGGAAGGCAGACGCAACCTATTAGACAGATCAATAACACTCCCTAGGACTTCAAAAGGCCCCACAAACCGCGGTGCAAGCTTCCTGCGGGGCAGGAGAAGGGACAGCTTCTGGGACAAGAGCCAGCCCTGATCCCCAGACTGGTAGATGGGCATGGCCACACAATGGTGATCAGCGCAGGACTTGTGGCGCCAGACAGCCCGCTGAAGATGTGCAGCGTTCCACGTGTCCTCCGCACAATGAAACCAATTGTCCTTCTCTGGCACCTGGGTCTGGTTCGGGTGCCAAGGGGCCAGAACGGGCTGATACCCCAACATGCATTGGAAGGGAGTCAGCCTGGTGGAGGAGTGACACAACAAATTCAGTGCGTACTCTGCCACCCAAGGGATTTAGCTCACTCCCCTGGCCGGTCCTGGCAATATGTCCTCAGGAACCTGCTCACTTCCTGGTTAACACGTTCTACCTGCCCAATTGCTCCAGGATGAAACCCGGAGGTGAGACTGACTGCGACCCCCAACCTCTACATAAAGGCTCTTCACACACGAGAGGTAAACTGAGGGCCATGATCAGAGACAATGTCTCCCGAGACCCCATAATGCCGGAAGACATGCGTAAACAAGGCCTTCACGGTCTGTAGGGCTAAGGGCACTACATAAAAAATGTAAATGTATGATGAACCACTTATCTAATCTTTTTGCCCCAATAACAAAAAAGCAACAGCAAAAATAAATACACGTTCATATACCATACACTATTAAAGGCACCTTTAAGAGAACCTTTATTTCAGACTGAGGTTAATGGTATACTAAACAGCATGATCAAATTTACCAAATATGCCATTAGTAAAATATTGATCCTCAGCTCTGCCATTATTACCGACGTGGATCCACAGTCCGATAACCACATTCCTTTAAAGAAAAGACTAACTAGACCCCACTAATTACTGAGGAATCTGCAAGAACAGCAACCTGGGAAAAATCTTCAATAGCACACTCAAACATTTCCTCAGTGAAAGCATTATCATGAGAATAAGTCAAATTGGATTCTTACCAAAATACTGTTTTCAATTACTCAATGTGGCAGAAGGTTCTGCTGTATAAATTAATGGAAATCTCTGTCTGGGGTAAACCTACCAGAAGTATATTGAAATAACACTTGCCTGATGGCTGCTTCTCTCGGCTGCTAGGCAATACATGTTGTGCTCTGTGCGTGATCTCGCATGATCGTATTAGCAGCCGAGAGTAGCAGCCATCAGGTAAGTGTTATTTCAATATATTTCTGGTGTACTTACAAACTTTGCAATGCCTCGTTTTATAAGTACAGAACCTATTTGTTCTACTATAAATGTTTGGTAACATTCCGGGCATTATTAGTGGGGATATTTATGAGATACACCCTTGGTTTCATTAGCGTCTGCACTAAGCCATTCGGCTGATAGCTCTAACTCGACCAATGTTATAACAACGGAAAAAAGCTCATGGGTTGTTGTTTGGCTCGAGGTCAAGATGCGAAGGACCCTAGGGTTATATTACTCCAAACCATCACTTTAACACAACCTTATTCTACTACCTAATTTGCTACGCTAGCTAGATAATGTAACATTATGTTAGTTACCTGCTGACTAAGTCTGACTTACCTCTGTCTGTGTCCCTTCAAGTGACGCAAGAAGTTTTATGTTGTGGTAGCTACATCTCTGCCCTCCTCCATTTTAAATCTTCACAGCTAAAAGCTATAACAAATGGAACAGGTGGACTTCCAATTGCCATTTTGGCTGTTCACTTCCTGCTCAATTCTCTGTGGAGAACTCTTGCTAACATTACAGAGGTGACAGACTCAGAGCCTGACCAGAACAGGGTGTGAAGGCAGGGCTTTGCTTTAGTTATTTTATATTTACGGTTCAAGGCACAAGTCCAATGACTACACATCCAAATAAAGTCTCAAGTCTTTTGAACAGATTGCACGTCAATTTATTGGTGACTTAAGTGTGACTTTACAGTCTCCACTCTGCTCAGTGGTCCACGTTTTGTGCTCCTTACACACAGTTACTCTATGTGCATTTGTGTGTTGGCTTTGCATACAAGTGGTTTCCAAATTGCATCCCTGCTTTAAAGTCCAGCTATGTGAAGCTCAAGACTTATCTTTTGAGACTGCATCGCAGAGATGCTGATTAAATTTTGTGGTAAGCCATAAAAACTATATGACACACTGGAAATAAACAGTGAAAATAGCAATGAAACCTTATCTTCAACAAAGATCACAGTGGCAGAATGCCTGATTACTGTGACCCAAAATGAAGAAAATAACTGCCTTTAAAATGAGGACATGGTGCTGAACTTCCTAATCTCCTGATAAATGTTTGACCACGTCAGGGAACCATACGGTATTTCCCTCGGATCAATTTCAAATCAAAGGTAGAACTCAAATATGTGATAATATACAGGTGTGCAATCACAGCAGCAAGATATGTAACTCATTGCCATGAAAAAAATTAAAATATGGAGCACATAAACATAGTCAATATCTTAAATATCTTTGAAAATATTTGTGTCTGTAATGTTTACTTTCTGAATGTTCTCTTCCCATGTTTCTTATTTATTATTTTTAATTTGTCTTTGTTTTTTTCCACGTGTTGATTATGTAAAAAAAGGATTCCCATGACAATAAAGGCCATTCCATTGTATTGAGAGGGAGCCTATAATGAAGACTATTAGTTCAGCTGCCGTGTTCTAAGCTGTGAAATGATATAGTCAACTAAGTGTTGTCGTGCTCTGATAGATACAGTGTAAACAAAGAACATTCTTTAATGTCTTTAACTCTCCCAGAACAGCAACTGAGAATATCTGGGTATTGAGATAGGAAGATAAATAATATTATAAACCATGTGCTTTGAATCTTGAATGCAGCTAGCCATGGTATATGTACATGACATGTACCATCACAATTTATATTGCTGTAATTATGTTGTAAACCAGTTCATAACAGCAATAAAGCATTTCAGGTATCAATTGTGTATTGACAATATACCATGAATATGTAATGTTTCCAGGCACTCTGCAATTAGTTGTGCCTTAAAACCGCTCCTACATTAGCCACACTATACAGTATTGACCTTACAACATACACCCTTGTGCCTTTTAGCTTGATTCTACCAGCGGTATCATATAACAGTTGGATATAATAGCGTTATCGTCTAACTTTAGATAGATGTACTGCCTTCCGTGTCACAGCTACAAACACATCCTGATAAAACCTTCCATTGTTAGCCCTATTGCTCTGCTGTTCTCTTGCTTTCACACAACCACTTCAACGTGCACACACACACCCACATTTTAGATCCATATGGTGTCTGCCAATTTTTATGACAGCTCTTACTTGGGAAATGATGGTGACGGAAGTTTAAAAATAAATTCATTTAATTAGGACAATCAAGAGCCTTACATAAAAGTGCAGTAATGGAGACAATTATTCTAATGATGTCACTTCAACTACAAAAAGGGAGAAGAGATGATCTATTAAAGTTAATGACTATATTCTACAGAGGTCAAAACATCATCATCTTCCAAATCATCAACATCATGAGAAAAATATATATTTTCTATCACCATTACCACCTTCTTCATCAGAAGCCATCAATATACTATACATCCTATTCCTTTGTACCTCTGCGGTACATTTACATTTCTTTAACTTCCAAATAACCACTATAGTCAGTAATTCACCAATTATAACAGCAAAAACTGGGCTGCTGATTCTGATAACATCGAGAAAACACATCAACACTCTCTGTGAAGCCATAGTAATATTAAAGACATGGACAAGTGACCACAAAAGCCAAAGTACAAATGGCAAGGTTTAGGATCTGATTTAGAAACTTAATGTAGATTGGTGGAACTATGTGACTAGACTTAATTAAAATATGAAGAAACTGCAATATAAAATTAAGATAATTATACAAAGCATGAAGGATAAAAAGCTATAGAGCACTTTAAATTATATAATGGGCAAAAAGACCAATTCAACACCATCTTTTATTGAACCAGATGGCCTATTCATCACAAAACCTCAATTATTTTAATGACTATTTCACTGATAAAGTGGAGAGACTTAGGCATGACATGCTAACAAAAAAACACTATGACCTCATATTCATGGGTACAAAAATAATATGAGTAAAGCATCATCATTTTAGAGGAAATTGTAAATGTACAGCTCTGGAAAATATTAGGAGACCTCTGCAAAATCAGCAGTGTCTCTGGTTTTACTATTGGTGGATACTGTATAGTTAACAATCCAAGTGTACACCGTGTTCCAATTTATTATGCAAATTGGAATTAAGTGTCAAAAACATTTTTCCATCAAACTCATGGATGGTATTGTGTCTCCGGGCTCTTTGGATCACTGAAATCAATCTCAGACACCTGTGATAATTAGTTGAGCCCAATTAAAGGAAAACTACTTAAAGGACAATTCCGGCGTGAAATGAACCTAGGGGTTAATAACACATGGGTCCCGAGTCAACCGTTCACTGGGATTTGTTTTCATGCTGATCGAATGTTTTCATGGCGATTGAATTTCATGCAGACTGAACCACTAATTAGCTTATAACGCTAGTAGTCGGGGCATGATTGAAGTAAAAAGAAGTTGCTATTTTATACCACAAACAAGTCTCAAAATAGCACCACACTTCCACTGTAGCATAATGAGGATCCCACAATGCAAACCGAAGCATTGAGAACTTTGTAAGTGTACAGACAGTTTATGAAAAATATAGTTTATAAAGACAGTACCATTCACGTTTATAAGCAGGCGCCATCTTGGGAAAACAGTCAAACCACAAATGTCGTGCTACGTTAGCTGAACTGTGACTTGGAATCTCCCATGGTCCGTGGTTTCCCAATGGGTCAATAGGAATTACGTTTATGAAATCTAATTACATGGAAATGCATGAATTATATCTGTTCATCAAAATATATGGGTGACTAACTACAAGGGAAGAACGGTGTTCGTGGTTTGACTGGTTGAGACTATTTTCCCTGACAACTTTTTAACGCTATACGTGGCAAGGGCATGAAGTAGGGAGTCCATACAACAAAAAAGTCCAGGTAATAACACGCAACAGGAATCACACGTAAAGGCAGAATCATGAACAGAAATCAATGCCTGACACCGTCCTCTAGTTTGTACACCGTTTATATAGAACTACTCCCTAACTCAATTGAACACGGCTTTACGTATTTGATAATCAGATCTACAATATACCAGCCTAACCTAATCTAAACCCTATCCTAGTAATGGCAAAACTAGAGAATGGTGTCATACGTACTTAAAGGGACATACATACAACTGAAAAAGTCACTGCAAAAAATTGGCATACACCTAAAACAGAAAATACACATAATGCATGAAAATTAACTAATCAATAGAAAGAGTCCATGTCTCAGTTCATGCCACGCCAGCCCACACAGGGCTGGGCATGACAGTTCTCCACTTCCCAAGCTGTCCTCCATAAGTATTTGAGTTCACTAGTCAGTGACTTCACTAACAAGTGAATGAAACTACAGGGGAGGTGATCATAAAACTGCTTACTCTGTCTGTAAATAGGCGTACTCCGGTACAGTGGGTGGCAGTATATTCATTTTTCAGTCAGTTGCGATGTGTCATCATTCAAAGAAGTAGTGAATAGGTGTAGCTGTATACAAAGAATTGGAGCGGGATTCATTTCAACAATGACAAGTGGAAGTGATGAAGAGCTTGACGATTTTAATTATGATCAGATCTTATTGAACGTTAACATCCAACCATACCAGTTTGAGCACGGATGAAGAAAAGTAGCAAAAGGAAGAACTTCACACCTACAGAGACAGAAAGTGTTTGTTGTAGAGAGTGGGACAGGGCTTAATTTGCACTTTCTACCATCTCTAGTAAGGAAGATGACAAGGTCTGTTTGTTAGAGCATCCAAGTTTTGATGCACACATGAATCGAGGAGTTTTGGAAACATTCTTCAGCATTCCAAAAATGAACTGGAATAAACAGCCATAACCTGCCGATCCCCGAGGACACTTTTTGACTGGCAAAATGGCAGACAGCAGAAACGAGGTGAGTTGTACAAAACCTTTCTTTTTAGTGTACTCTGTGTACACAAAAAATGTTCTCAATGCTCGAGTTCATGTGTACAGACCCTGGTGATACTAGTGTTGCCCTATCCCTCCAGTTTGAAAATTGATTTGACCAAAACCAAAAATAAGGGTGTTTCTATCCTAATTATGCTTTTAAACGAAAGTTTGTCATTTTTGTGTATTCCAGGCAATATTGAATGGTAGCATACTGTTTTTTTTTGTGTATGCTGCAAGATGAAAAACTTGGAGAAGGTAACGGAGTTGTTGTACCTGCCTGTGTGGTCGGATTCATTTGAGACGAATACCCATCTCTTGATGTTGAATAAAGGATTTTTTGAGACAGGTGATCTATTTGATGAACTGTAAATACTTTTATCATGTAGATATTTGATTAAATGTTTATATACAATTACATTACCTCTTTTTTGAATAACATTTCGTCTTTGATTAAGAAAAATGACCATTGTCATCATAACTTTGATTGAAATAAATCAAACCTATGGTGCACTCATTTTTATCTGTGTGAACACATTGTATAGCAGTCAAGGGTGTAATCATATTATATATTCGATGGGACGCCAATATTTAAGTATGCACAAAATGTGAACACAAACATGTTAAAATGCTAATATATATAATTACTCGGCTCAAAAAAATAAAGGGAACACTTAAACACCACAATGTAACTCCAAGTCAATCACACTTCTGTGAAATCACAGTGTCCACCCAGGAAGCAACACTAATTGATAATCAATTTCAAATGCTGTTGTGCAAATGGAACAGACAACAGGTGGAAATTATAGGCAATTAGCAAGACACCCCCAATAAAGGAGTGTTTCTGCAGGTGTTGACCACAGACCACTTATCAATTCCTATGCCTCCTGGCTGATGATGTTTTGGTCACTTTTGAATGCTAGCGAGGCTTTCACTCTAGTGGTAGCATGAGACGGAGTCTACAACCCACACAAGTGGCTCAGGTAGTGCAGCTCATCCAGCATGGCACATTAATGCGAGCTGTGGCAAGAAGGTTTGCTGTGTCGGTCATCATAGTTTTCAGAGCGTGGAGGCGCTACCAGGAGACAGGCCAGTATACCATTAGACGTGGAGGAGGCCGTAGGAGGGCAACAACCTGCAAAATGACCTCCAGCCGGCCACAAATGTGCATTTGTCCACTCAAACGGTCAGAAACAGACTCCATGAGGGTGGTATTAGCGCCCAACATCCACAGGTGGGTTTTGTGCTTACAGCCCAACACCATGCAGGAAATTTGGCATTTGCCAGAGAACGAAGATTGGCAAATTCACCACTGGCACCCTGAGCTCTTCACAGATGAAAGCAGGTTCACACTGAGCACATGTGACAGATGTGACCGAGTCTGGAGATGCAGTGGTGAACGTTCTGCTGCCTGCAACATCCTCCAGCATGACCCGTTTGAGGGTGTCAGCAATGGTGTCGGGAGCCCATCTGCTCGCCAGACGTAGCCTGATTGCCATTAGGTACCGAGATGAGATCCTCAGACCGCTTGTAAAACCATATGCTGGTGTGGTTTGCCCTGGGTTCCTCCTAATGCAAGACAATGCTAGACCTCATGTGGCTGGAGTGTGTCAGCAGTTCCTGCAAGAGGAAGGCATTGATTCTATCGACTGGCCCGCCCGTTCCCCAGACCTGAATCCGATTGAGCACATCTGGGACATCATGTCTCGCTCCATCCACCAACGCCACGTTGCACCACAGACTGTCCAGGAGTTGGTGAATGCTTTAGGATTTTGGACATCCCTCAGGAGACCATCCGCCACCTCATCAGGAGCATGCGCAGGTGTTGTAGGGAGCTCATACGGGCACGTAGAGGCCACACACACTACTGAGCCTCATTTTGTCTTTTTTTAGGACATTACATCAAAGTTGGATCAGTCTGTAGTGTGGTTTTCCACTTTGATTTTGAGTGTGACTCCATTTCCAGACCTCCATGGGTTGATACATTTAATTTCCATTGATAATTTTTGTGGGATTTTGTTGTAAGCACATTCAACTATGTAAAGACGAAAGTATTTCATACGATTAGTTTATTAATTCAGATCTAGGATGTGTTATCTTAGTGTTCGTTTATTTTTTTGAGCAGTGTATATATATAAAGAGATTTGGTCCCCCCCAACGGTCATTTCATGCTTACTGCCTTGATAGCAGTGGTGTCCTATCTTGTTCATTAAGTGCTACCGTTATATAAGGTTTTTACTCCAACCCTAGATAATGTAGATTCATTTAATTTAATAACAGGTAATTATTAGAATACTATTGCTAAATCCAGGTTGGAACGGAAACCGAATAGTTTCTCTCCAAGACCAGAGATGTAGATGCCCTTTCTATAGAAACCATATTAGCAAAAAATAATTAAGTGTCTTGAGTTGAAAAGTTATGTTGCACTGCTTAAAATCATCATCAGTTACAAACTGAGTAATAATAATTATAAACCTAAGAACATTTATTAGAGATCTATTTGGATGTGTGATAGTGTGTTTAGTTACAGATTTATACATGTATAATGTTTACCAAAATAGAAGTAATGGTTGCTGATGGTCAAGTTGAATATTCATTTTCCATGTTATGTATGTACAACACTCATTAGTGGGCTGTGGGTTTATTGAAGTCCGTTGACTAGCCTGTTTTTGTACCATATACATATGGATAACTATCAAAAAGTTGCTAAGTGTTATCACAACAAAGTGTAATGTGACAGTTGTCATCTACAAATGTCATTGAAATCAGACACACTTTAACTCAAATAAATATAAACATTTTGTATACTTTACAAAAATGAAGTCTTAAAAACAAGGGAGACCACAAAATTGGCTGTGTTACTTTAAATTTAGTAATGGGTGGACTATGAGCACAGATTTAATGTAGCATCAACACAGTTTGGTGGTCTTGGGCCGGGACAACGCAGTCTGAAAGGTACAGCTTGGGTCTACAGGAATGTTCATTGACAGCAGTGGGCACCTTGACAGAGGTACAGCTTGGATATACAGGAATGTTCACTGACAGCAGTGGGCACCTTGACAGAGATAGGAAGGAGTCATCTGACCACGTGGTCCTGAAGCCCAGTCAAAAGGTAACATTATAATGGACATGCCTTAGTTATTGTATCTCTATGGGAACTCTGACCGATATTATAATTATATACCTGTCTGTCATCCCCCTGTAACATTAATTAGTGAAACATTACTTTGGACTCAAAAAAGCAAAGAATGTTGCAAGTGCCCAGACTTAAACACGTCTGTGGATTGAGACAGAGTATGCCTGTTTGTGAGTGGAGGGCCCTGCCTGTATACTGTATGTACACTGAACAAAAAAATAAACATAGCACTTTTTTTGCCCCAATTTATCCTGAGCTGAATTCAAAGATTGAATACTTTTTCTATGTACACAAAAGGCCTATTTCTCTTAAATATTGTTCACCAATCTGTCTAAATCTGTGTTAGTGAGTCCTTCTCCTTTGCCGAGATAATCCATCCACCTCACAGTTGTGGCATATCAAGATGCTGAATAGTCAGCATGATTATTGCCCAGGTGTGCCTTAGGCTGGCCACAATAAATGGCCACTCTAAAATGTGCAGTTTCATCACACAGCACAATGCCACAAGTTTTGAGGGAGCTCCCACACAGTGATTTAAACCCACAACATGTGGATTCAGCACCACCGCCACCTCCACATTCTAAGGAATCACAAACAATTTAGTAGGATGCCGGCGTTGGTCGTCGTGCTGAATCCAGCTTTAAATCACTGCATCGATTCTTTTAGTTATAGTTTTGACCAGTTGAGAGATCTTGAATGTCTTTGTCCAGCTATTTGATCAGTGGAGGGCCAAGAGAGATCTGGGAGAAGTTTGAATTTATATCCAAGTCTTCAGCAGAATCAAGGAGCATTCCTATTGGCCCAGAAAACCTGTTGTAAGGCCATCAAGGTCAATAATGAGATAATAGTTCACCAGTGTGCAGGTTGCACACCAACCAGCTCCAGATTCCTCATTACTCCAGCAGTCATACCAGTGTTGACATTTGTTGAGTCTCCTCCAATGCCCCACAAGGTCTTATCAAAAACCTTATTTTTAGCCAGGTAAACAGACAGTTTTCAGTCCAATCTGCTCAGCAAGTGGCTCCTGCTTAGTTGCTTTTTCTGTGGTAAAGTGGAACAGATAGATACTGCCAAGCTCACTAGCATCACTATAGTGTTCTTCCTTGATCTTTGCAGGAAAGGTTTGGTCACTGCCCTCAGTTTCCATCATCACATTAGTCAAGTCAATCCTCCCATCAAAGAGGATGCAGGAAAACCACCCCTCCTCCCTACATTTCTCCTCAAACTCTTCACCCAGCTCTCTCATCAACTTCTCCTGTGCTGTCTTGACCTTGTTCTTATCAATCACTTTACTTGCGTTGTCTTCTGTGATGATTCCTACATTAATCAGGGCTCAGCCCTATGTCATAACTTACACTAGCAAGGGCAGTTTTTGGAATCTCATCATAGTTTTTTATACCTTCACTGCAGGCTCGGGGTCCGGTTCAAGGACAAACTCATATTTTGTATTATTTCTTTTCAATCCCATATCCTGATCACCATCTGCCAGATATTTCTCAACATCTTTCCTGGCTGCCTTCTCCGCTGCTACAGAATTTTCTTCCTTGCTCCTTATTCTTTTCTCAGCCATTCTTTCCCCTTTGCTGCCTTTCCAATGTCCTCATCTGTCTCTTATGCTCTGGCAGATCAGGAACTCCCATTTGGTGGGGTCCTTTATTTCACACCTTTTCTCTGTCCCTTGATGTAAGCAAGATCTTTCACGGGAATCTTTTTCTCTCTGCTGTAGAAACAGTTAATATGGGTTTGGATCCCATAGCCCTCACAGCCTCCCTCCACACAACTGGTCATCTGATACATGTGAAAATATCATATAACCTCTCTAACTTGACCATAAACCTTTTTTGGCATCAATTCCAAGAGAGTACTTCACTGCCTGATTCCAGACCTCCTTGAGCTTGGACATGATACTCACCTTTTCATCGATAACAGGTGGCTTAAAAAGAGAATTAGCTTTGCTCCACTAACAAATCAGACCAGCGTAGATGTCCCGCACCAGCTTGTCCACTGGGTAGTTTTTCCGGTCATATTCACATTGCTCCCTAAAGTATATTAACTTTTGGTTACTTTGAAGATGATGCCATGTTGTGTCTGGACATAGTGAACAGACAAACCAACATTACGTTTCACAACATGTGAATTTTTAACACATTTCCTGCATCCCCATTTCCTATTAGAAAATTCAACAATCTTTAAACCTTTGGTCAG
This sequence comes from Umbra pygmaea, assembly GCA_016801145.1. Classification (NCBI taxonomy): domain Eukaryota; kingdom Metazoa; phylum Chordata; class Actinopteri; order Esociformes; family Umbridae; genus Umbra; species Umbra pygmaea. The sequence goes on along the minus strand of JACXGM010012339.1, from coordinate 946 downwards.
TTTTTTTTATTTCTCACTTCATAAACCTCCTTAAACAACCATATTATTACAATTACTGAGTTAGATATGGTACAACAAAAAACTACAAAATGTAACAGTATTTAACTGCAAATTGATGTAATGCAGGTTAGGGTTAATTGTAAAGAATATATTCAGATTTATGTTCTACACACCAAAACACATTATTGGAACACACGTCTCAATTGATTTAGAAAAAATACAGAGTATGGCCCACCCTAATAGGACTTACATCATTGTATTTAGTAATGTGGTAAACAGTAGGTAACAGTAGGTGCAGAACCACAGACAATGATGTTTCACACAGCAGGCACGGGATATGCACGACCAGGGGAAGCGCTGTCAACCACAGTGTGAATGGCTGCTGGGAGAAGAGGCTGTTGAATAAATAATAGCTGGAAGCTCCTGATGAGAAGCTCCTGATGAGGCACACCTGCAAATACTCCAGCCTCATCTGGGTAGATGAAAATGGCACCTGATGAGCACAACAGGGAATGTTAGGAGTATGTTGCTTCACTGGGTGTGTAGTTTCTCTGTCTCACAGACATAGAAGAAGATGTGGTGTTGAGGATGCCGACTCAAAGTCTAACCAAAGGTTTCCCCTAGAATGACTGAGCCACGTTTTCTACAAGCATATCTTGCCAATACATTTAAATTCTGATACTGGTTGACACTGTGGAAAAAGGCCTGTTTCAGAGTGTGTCCATACAAGTCAGAATAGCTGTCATGATTGTAGTGGGAAATTAATGTTTATAAGATCCAAATAGTGACTCCTTCAACAGCTGGTTTCTCATCCCTCCTGGGATGAATTAAGATTCATGGAAAGGGGGAAACCCCAATGTATGTCACACATTTAAACCTGTACCTACGTGTTTTTTGGTTGTGATCCACCCATAAAGGGAGTTTGATAGTATTACTTGTAAAGGTT
>JACXGM010012338.1:0-24084 GCA_016801145.1 Umbra pygmaea | reverse complement strand
CAGCAAGCCCCAAAATGATATATCATGATATACAGTATAATGTTGAGCTCTCAGCTTCTTGTTTGACTACCCATAGTGGGGGTTTTGGCCCCCCTCCCTTCCGGTTCTCACTCAAACAGTCGTCAAGAGTGTGGAGCCTGGTAGTTCTTAGACAGCTGCTATAATCAGTCCTGTGGAACATCTAAAAATCCACTACAACACTTCAGATTTTTTATTTTACCTAGTAGTTAATTGCAATCACCTGCTCTACCAGGTATAAACCAGTCCCTTATTAGAAAGAGAAACCAAAAATCAGAAGTGACTGGAGTTGCTGACCCCTGGCATACAGGATGTAATAGATCTTACAACTACCTCACCCGGGGCTCAAACTGGTGATCACCTGTACACAAACATAACTATTACCATCAAAGTGTCATTACAATCACCTCACAAAAACCACTGCCTTCGTGAGGTAATGGATAACACTACTTCTGTCTCAGAACGAACAACATAAATGATGTAAACCTCCCGCTAACTGGCTAACCTTTTCCGAATCTGCCACAATAATGCACCACGGAAAGAAACAGCTGTTGCAAGTCAACTGACTGACAGGGACGTAAGAACATTTACTCAGTTGTTCAATGCCCCAAAAGTATAGTCTAAAACAATACAAACAAGCAATACGTAATTGAATGAAATATAGCCTGATAAATGTACAATATGTAGTTTTCCAAAACAATAACAAAAGACGTACTTTGCATTAAAAAAAGCAAACATCACTATACTTATATAGATATTTGTTAATTGTGTACTTAATTATCCCAAACGTTTCCACCAACTTTAAAAGACAGAGAAATTTGTAATTTAATTCGGAGACACGGGACGTTTCATTTTGTCACCCGTCAATGGCGTCATATAACCTTTGACTCCTAGTTGCTCTAAGTTCCAGGGAACTGCCAAACATAGCGTGAATCGATTTAAATGAATTGTTTTTAAGTGTATTATCTGAGTGGAGTAGAAAAAATATACTTTTGTCTCCAGTTAATTAGAATTTCGATAAGTTAATAATAATAATCACTGCTGGACGCATTAAAAGTGTATACATTAACTGAATTACTTACGTGGTGGTAAATAAACCATTGTTATAAGGAATTGTAGAAACCAAAAACTTTTTGTTAAGCATGGATTGGTCTTATTTTCTTTAATTTTTTAAGTTTTTGACATTGTAAAAATATTTATATCTGTCTACTTTTGAATCATTTAAGATATTGTTGTGAGAATAGATTTCACTCAATTTTATAACGCTGATAACATCTAATCAGTGCATACTACTAATAACTGACCATCACTGTGGAATATAGAACAAAATCGCCCAAACAAATGCAGTCAGTTTGCTTTCAATGTTTTATAGCAGTTGAAAAATACAGACTAAGACAAAATAATAATAACATACATGTACTGATCCTCAGAGGGGAAATATGCAAACTCATATATATGGTTTAAAAAAGTATGCTGCATTACATTGGAAATTATTACTTCAAAATATAGCCGCAAGCGGCGATGTGCGGCTTCAACCCTTTTTTCTCAATAACGACTTCAAAGTAATTTCACACAAGGTTCAACATTGTTATAAAACATATGCTATCATTTTTATGATCTATAGCTTGATTTATGTAATTCCACATGCAGTTATTATACATTTAAAGCGCTCCCTAGTGGTCAATTTGAATGAGACTTGCAAGGTGTGTTTCAGTTACTTATTAAGAGATTTGTCATGATTGGAGAATGAATATGTAATTACTAGTAACATTTGTGTATTGGCACTCACCTATCTTGCGCTTGTAGCGTCCCTTAGGGGTCAAAGTATATAAAACTGTCTGGGTATATGTTAGGAACTTATCTGAACACATCCAGTGAGTTTTGTGTACGGTGGCTGATTTGTATTCATTTATGTCGAGAGCCACTCCCCTTTCAAAGTTCATTGACATGTTTTGATCAACTTCAAATAAGCTTGATCCAATGATTCACTGAAAATGTGGTGGCAATCGGAGCTACAGTGTAGGAGAAGATAAAAGCACCCCCTAGTGGTGAATTTGAATTAGAAATGCAGGGCATTTTTTAAAATTAATTTATTGTGGTACTTTTCTTAATGTCAAACACGAAAAAATCAGTACATTCTTCACCGTACTACAAATGTATATATTTTTTTCCTTCTCTATTAACATTCAATAGAAACACCAAAGGGGAACAGGGGGAGTACATTACACAACAGGGAATAAAAGATATATGAATATAAAAAAATCATAATATATATATTTATAATTATTATTATTATTAATATTATTTTTAATAATATTATTAATAATATTAATATTAATAAAAATAATAATACAGAAAAAAAGGAGGGAAACAATTCAGTGTGTGTGCGTGTATCCATCTACAGTAAGCATTTATTATAGTGTACTTGTTCTTCTAGCTATATGCTCTGGATACAGCTCATTCCATTTTTCTATTTGATTTCAAAGTGAGTTTTTCCATTTCCAAAGTTTGTTCTATTGTCTTATATCATGCTTGAAGATCTGGAGATTTGGCTTGTTTCCAGAGCCTGGTAACTTGTTTCATTGCTGTTAAACTAAGTATTTTAAATAGGCATCTGTCCCTAGCATTAATCTTGAGGTTTGTATTAATACCCAAAAGATTTCCAGGTGTAAGTGGAACTATAATGTTAAATATATATTCAATATCCCTCATTACCATTTGCCAAAACACCTTAATTACAGGGCAAATAAAAAATAAGTGCGTTTGATTTGCTTTTTTCTCACCACATCCTCTCCAGCAACTTGTACTCTCTATTATTGTATTTATTTTACATCTATCTGGAGTAATGAAATATCTTTGGCTGATTTTCCAAGCATATTCTTTCCAATGTTTAGATTGCATTATTTTAAAATGTTCTTTTAATGATTCTCTCCATTCTTCATCTGAAATATCTATATTTAACTCTTTCCCCCATTGTCTTTTTCTTAATTTCCATAACTGTTGCATTTTGTAACACTGAGTAAATACTTGCTAATTTTTGTGTGCTTTTACTTATATTTTCTGCTATATATTTCAATATATAGTTGTCTAGCTCCCCCTCTTTAATCTGTTTAACATAGCTTCTTACTTGCAAGTATTTAAAAAACTGTTTTTGTTCTAACCCATATCTTGTCACCATTGTTTCATATGATTCTATAGAGTTATTATTGAACAGCTGCAAGTATAATGTTAACCCCTTATTGCCCAGCATTCTAAAATCTTATCTGTTCTATATGGTTGAAAGTCTAAGTCGTGTATCATTTCTCTAAGGAGGATACTCTCCCTCTGCACCTTTAATCTTTTACACATTTGCTTTCAAATCTTAATTGTATTGCCAATGCAAAAAGTCTGAAGATATTTTTTTAGTTTTTCTGTCCTCAAATATGGTAAGGTCCCAATTAGTCCATTTGTTAACACTTTTTCTATATTAATCCATTTTACATTAATATCATCCCTCATCCATTTCATTATTACCAATAATTGTGTTGCATAATAATAATTTTTAAGGTTTGGGGCTCCCAATCCTCCTCTTTCTTTTGCTTGTATTAATATTTTATATTTGACTCTATGTCCTCTACCATTCCAAACATAGTTAGCAATCATCTTATTCCATGATGTAAAAAAGATTTCTGGTAGAGTAACTGGACTTTTCTGGTAGAGTAACTGGACTTTTCTGGTAGAGTAACTGGACTTTTCTGGTAGAGTAACTGGACTTTTCTGGTAGAGTAACTGGACTTTTCTGGTAGAGTAACTGGACTTTTCTGGTAGAGTAACAGGTAATGCCTGAAAGAGGAGATGTGGAGGACCATCATTTTAATTGTTTCCACTCTACTATATATTCCATTAGGAATTAATGTCCATCTCTTTAAATCCTGCCTTATTTTCTTTTCCAACTTGCTATAATTATTTTCATACAAGTCTTCAAATTTTTTACTAATATATATGCCAAGATACTTCATCACCTCTATATCCCACTTAAAGTTAGTGTTTTTTGAGACTTGAATGTATTTGTACATTTATTTTCGTTTATTTTATATCCTGATACTAAACTATAATCCTTAATAACATTCATCAAATATTTAATAGATTTTTCAGGCGAAGTTAAATAATTGTCATCTGTATATAATGCTAATTTATGTACTTCTTTCCCAATCTCTACCCCTCTGTCTGAATTTTGCCTTATCGCTATTGCCAACACCTCTATATAAATAGCAAACAGAAGTGGGGAAAGAGGGTCCCCTTGTCTAATACCTCTTTGAATATTGAATCTCCTTGATAATGTACCATTAGCTTTTACTTTAGAAACCGGTTTATTGTAAAGGGCTTGTATCCATTGACAGAATTTCTCATTTAGTCCACGTTCCTCATTGTCTCAAACAAAAAAGTCAAATTCACCAAATCAAAAGCTTTTTCTGCATCCAGAGTCAATAAAATCTATCTTTTCTATTTGTGCGTAATCCATTACATTTAGGGTTCGCCTAATATTATCGGCTAAAATTCTTCCTGGCCTAAATCCACACTGATCAGCTGTTATTATATCTGTAATAGTGTCTTTTAACCTATTGGCTAGAATCGCAGATATAATCTTATGATCAGTATTTAATAGTGATATAGGTCTATAAGATGCACAGTTTGAGGCATCTTTACCATCTTTATATATAAGTGTAATTATCGATGATGCCCATGTTTGTGCCCTTTGTCTAATGCGTAATTATATACATTCATTAATAAGGTGCTAATTTGATCTTTAAAAATGTTATAAAATTCATTTGTAAATCCATCATCCCCTGGGGATTTTCCTATTTTTAGGTCTTGTATTTGTTTATTTACCTCTTGTAATGTAATTTAGTTCGTTTCTTATCATTTTCTTGTGTTTGGGTAACTCAAGTTCACTCATATGCCTGTATAGCTCCTTTATCCTCACTTGCCTCTGGTCTGTATAATTATTCCTAGAAACAAGTAAATTCTTCTACAATCTGATCCTTATCAATTATAATTTTAGATTGATCGGTCCTTAAATTTGTAATGTATGAATTCTTCATTTGTTTTTTAAGTTTATAAGCTAATATTTTTAAGGACTGTGGTCCACCATCATATTCCTCTTCTTGTGTAAATCTCATACATTTTTCTATTTCATTATAACGTAGCTTCTCTAGTTTTGACCGTTTTACTTTTAACATTAATTTATCTTTATCACTATTTGTTATACTGTGTATTTTCAATATCCTTTCTTCAATAAACCGTTTCTCTTGTACTCGTTTTTCCTTTATCTTAGCTGAAGAATGAGAAACGTCCTCTCGTTACTGCTTTAGCGCCTTCCCATATTATAATTGGATTTATATCACCTGGGTCATTTATTTTTATATAATCTATAAGCTCTTTTTTAATCATCTCTACGAATGTTGTATCTTGTAGAAGTGAGTTATTTAATTTCCACAAGGATTTGCCCTTGTTAGATTGTAAAGTTAAACTCAAGGAAATTGCTGCATGATCTGACATATTAATAAACTAATTTTACATTCTTTCAGAGTTACATTATTTTTATATATAAATAAATAATCTAGTCTGTTATAAATGCCATACCTTCCAGAATAACACGTATATTCCTTTTGATCAGGATGCAGCTCTCTCCATACATCTACAAGTCCTGTTTCTAAACAAACCTTCCTCAGTAAATTTGCATTTTTCTCTGCCCGATGTAACTTGGCGCTAGATGAGTCAAGTTTAGGGCTCATTATCAGATTGAGATCCCCTGCCATTGCTAGAACTCCCTTAGACTTTGTAATCACAAAATCAATTCATGTAAGCATCAATTCTGGACCTACATCCGGTGGATAGTATATATTACACAAAGAAAAATCCATTCCTCCCATTTTTCCAACTACTAAGACATACCGTCCTTTATCTGTAAAGCAGTTTTCCATTTAAAAATGTACACGTTGTTTAATTAATATTGCTACTCCTCTTCTCCTTGAATTATATGAGCTATACCATACCTGGCTATTTGATAATTTCTTTAACTTTTCATGCTCCTGCTTTTCTAAATGTGTCTCTTGCAAATATACTATATCAGCTTTATCTTTATCCATTTCTAACAAAATCTTTCCTCTTGATAACGTCATTGAGACCATTTACATTAAGGGATATTATCTTCAATTCACCCATAAGACAACCGAAAAGTCTGGAAACTGACTATAAATAATTGTAAACCTAAGAACATAACTTTTGTTTAATATTACATACTGTAGGAGCTCCCTGCACATAACTAAACATTATTTGAACACATTTGTGATGGATACTGCCCAGCGAAACATTACGTCTCCCGCCGGTTACTGTATTGCGCAACTCAGAACCTCCTGCCGGCTGCTGCGGGACGCAGCATTTTGTATTTGTCAACCTTTTCATGATGCGTGCAGCATAGAATGCACTGTTATTGATTCAAATACACATGAGATGTTTCATGTGGAGTTTTAAAAGACGTCGTAACCAAATTTACAGTCGTTCGCTGAAAATCACATCAATCAGACATACACGTGCATTTGTTTTTGAAAATGGCTACGACAGAGGATTTTGACAGCGAGGGCATTGAGTTGGAAGATAGGGAGGAGTTCGGAGGGAGGTGGTAGAGGATTATCTGACGCGCAAGCAAAGCAGTTTGACCGCAAACCGTATTTTTACCAATGAGCTTTGGGACATGTTGGTGACGGAAACTAATCGGTACAACAAACATTTGAATAAATAGCATAATAAATAGTAATATAATTATGGTGATGATTGTTAATAATGATGATAATAAAACATACAATAATGTTAATATATAAGTACAATACTGACATAATGAATAACTAGCATAATACATACAATACTGGCATAATGAATAAATAGCATAATAAAACCTGTGTTCTTACCTTTAAAATAAATTTTATTTCATGTTTCTATGTGCTACAGAGGCTTAGGTTTGGTAGATGTTATCAATTCTTGTATTGTTATCAAGTATTTTTTCAGAAAACCCTCAGGAGATAGGGATATTCATCCTAGAATAACATAGGTTTTTATAGGCGTATTTAGCAGGCGTTTTAGGCGTCAATAGGTTAATACAATAGAATAACACGAACCTGAGAGTAATCATATAAATAAGAGTAATTTAATGCTTCACTGAAATTGATAAAAATAAAAATGTGTACTGCTAGAGTCCAGTTCGTTTGGCTGCAAGGTCGTCAACCAAAATCCATTTGGAAATATTGGCATTCCAAACCGAAACTTACCCACACTTTCGATTTGAAAGAAGACTGAGCGTTGTGTACAACGGGTTGTGAGGGTGAAGCCATTTTCATTTGAATGCTGTTGAATGCACGACAACAAAGCAGCGCAACAAGCGCCACCTTGTGGATGTAATATGCATATGTGAAAACCAATGGAGAAAACCCGAAAGTAAAACAGATAATTTTATAACTAAATATTGCAATACTTTGCGCTTGGGTATCGATATAATTGGGTGCGCAAAATATCGCGATACTGAACAGAATCGATTTTTTCCCCCACCATTAATAGGTATGCGATATGTGTCAGTGTGGTATTCCTGGAGCTGGGTTTGACTTAACATAAAAGACATTCAAACCAAAACTACAACAAAAGAAAAAGACTAGGGCATGGTTCAGTTACTTATGATGATATATCCTGAGAGATTTGCCATTATTGGCGATTGAATATACGATTAATAGTACAATCTGTGTAATGCTACTGACCTTTTTTGTGCTTGTAGCGCCACCTAGTGACGCATGTATATGAAACTGTCTGGGTATATCTGGGGCACTTATCTGAACATATCCTGTGAGTTTTGTGACAATTGGCCCTACGGTTGCTGATTTGTGTTCATTTATGTCCAGAGCCACACCCCTTTCGAAGTTCATTGGTCAATAACTTGAAAAGTAATTAAGATATCCATCCATCCATTTTCGTCCGCTTATCCGGGATCGGCTCGCGGGGGCAGCAGCTCCAGCAGGGGACCCCAACGTCCTTTTCCCGAGCCACATTAACCCACTCCGACTGGGGGATCCCGAGGCGATCCCAGGCCAGGTTGGAGATATAATCCCGCCACCTAGTCCTGGGTCTTCCCCGAGGCCTCCTCCCAGCTGGACATGCCTGGGACACTTCCCTAGGGAGGCGCCCAGGGGGCATCCTTAACAGATGCCCAAACCACCTCAACTGGCTCCTTTCGACGCAAAGGAGCAGCGGCTCTACTCTGAGATCCTCACGGATGACTGAGCTTCTCACCCTATCTCTAAGGGAGACGCCCGCCACCCATTTCGGCCGCTTGTACCCTGGATCTCATTCTTTCGGTCATGACCCAGCCTTCATGACCATAGGTGAGGGTAGGAACAAAAACTGCCCGCTAGATTGAGAGCTTTGCCTTCTGGCTCAGCTCTGTTTTCGTCACAACGGTGCGATACAATGAGTGTAATACCGCCCCCGCTGCGCCGATTCCCAGACCAATCTCCCGCTCCATTGTTCCCTCACTCGCGAACAAGACCCCAAGGTATTTGAACTCCTTCACTTGGGGTAAGGACTCATTCCCTACCTGGAGTAGGCACTCCATCGGTTTCCTGCTGAGAACCATGGCCTCAGATTTAGAGGTGCTGATCCTCTAATTGAGATATCAACATGCTTTATCTTATTTTTAATAAACTTGGTCCAATGATTCACTGAAATTTTGGTGGCAATCGGAGCTACGGTTTAGGAGGAGATGTCAAGAATGTGTTTTTCAAAAAATTCAAAATGGCGGAAAATGTTTGTAGGCGGACCTTAATGGTCCCTGAGGCTTTTTTGTAGAGCACACTGAGCTGCACCTGTGTGAGAAATTTCAAGTGAATTGGACTTACGGTGTGAGGGGCGTGGCCTTTACAACTTAACATTTTGAAGCCTTAATTACAGCGCCACCATGTGGCCAATTAGGTTCATATTTCTATGGAAGCACATGTACACCATTTTTAGTTATTCCCCCAAGTTTAATGTTTCTAGCTCATTCCAGCTCACAGGAATTTCAGCCGGCGTGGCAGACAACAATAATAAATATAGTTGCAAGCAACGATGGGACGGGGTACTCCGATATGGGAAGTATAGGAAAATAGGCTTCCAATGGTACCAACCATTACTTTCTAGTATGTACGGTTCAGGAAATATGACACTGTGACGTTATCGTGAGTCATTGAACCATTGGTCTGCCTTTTTGTAAGCCATTTTGCATTGTATCTTTGAGTCCATATCACCATTAAGGAAGGCTCCTCTGAGATACGTGTATGCCAAATCTCAGGCCGATCTGACTTATTTTTGATTTTAAGATAATTATTTTAGGTGTGAGCCAATGTTCATGAATGGAAAAAATTGACCCACCTTTCAGAATCAATATCACAGGCTGTGATGAACCCACATGGAAAAATCTTGCCTCATTCTTTGTAGTAGAACACCATCTTTCCATCGTTAACAAATATTACTTTCTATCGTGTATGGTTCTGGAAATATGACATTATAATTTCGCCATGCATCAGTAAACCATGTGTCAGCCATTTTGTCAGCCATTTCGTATTGTATCTCTTAGTCCATATCACCATTAAGGAAGGCATATATATGAAACCTGTATGCCAAAGCGCAAGTCAATCAGACTTATTGTTGAGTTTAAGGTGATTTTTATAGGTGTGGATAAATGTTTATTTATGGGCAAAAGTGATCAAACTTTGAGAGTCAATGTCACAGGCTATGATAAACCTACATGGACAAACCACCCCTCATTCTTTGCATTGGAAATCCTTCTTTCCATTGTTATACACCATTGGTTTCTATCATGTATGGTCCAGATAATGACACTGTGTCACCATATGTCAGTCCATGTCGGACATTTTGTTTGTTATTTTGCATTATATTTCTTAATGCTTATCACCCTATAGGGATGCCAGTATAAGAAATATGTATACCGAATGCCAGGTCAATCTGACTTATTGTTGATTTTAAGATTTCTATAGGTTTTGGCAAGTTTTCACTGTACAGAAAAATCCAAGCTGGCGGACTTTATGGGTTCTTGAGGCTTTTATGATCAACATGGAATCTTGAAATTCATAAATTAAAAAGAAAAAATACATATATTTTTTGCAAAATTTTCATTGAAAAGAAAAATCCAAGATGGCCGACTTTGTGTTGAAACTTTTTTGTTCATCGTGAGAAATAAGGCAGGGACACAAAGTTTCAGCACTATAGGTTAAATAGGATGGAAATGGCAGCATCTTGAAATTCATAAATTAAAAAGAAAAAATACCCAGATTTGAGACTTGATATCACCGGCTGTGATTAACCCACATACAGTTCACCCACCTTTCTTAGCAACAGAACTCCCTTTTTCCATTGTTATCACCATTACCTTCTATCATGTATGGTTCAGGAAATATGACACTATGTCATTATGTTTCAGTGAACCATAGATATATCACTAGATAGGATGATGTCATAAAGCCCCTAAACAGCAGAATGGAAAAATTTGTCAGCCATTTTACCTAGGAAAAGTTCTCAACCAGCAACATTAGGAAAAATGGCAGAAGTGGGATTTTTGTCTTAAAAACTGTTGTAATTTTTTAAATATTATAGCACTAACCACTCTTGCATAGATAATTGTGTACAATCCATGTATTTTTCCAAATAGTAACAAACCAAACAATGAAAAAGTTTCTTTTAGAAGTAATTATTGTATAAAATATGTACATGGTTTCAATTGTGACAATGAGATTAAAGATTTTATTTATTTAAACTTTAACCAGGTGAGCACATTGAACCGTTTCTCATTTGAAATGGCAAACTGGCCAAGACAAAGAACCAAGGTGCAGAAAATAGTTACAGATGAATTACATGACAATAAGTACATAAAATAAAACAATTAGGAATTTGTACAGTCAGTGAACAAATATCTACCTACATTATATGCTGATATTTCATAAGTACATTGGCGTGGCAATATACTATACATTCAATGTGACATAGGGTATGAGAGAGAGGTAGGTTTATGGTAATATGTTAGTTGTGTGGGTGAGAGTGTGCAAAATGTATTAACGGCCGAGAACAGTGGGTGGGGTCAACATGTACATTGGTCTGTCAATAGGTTTGATAGTAGAACTTTGAAGGTAGTTAAAGGGACGGTGGATTCAAGCTTCAAAGATTTTTGCAGCCCGTTCCAATCATTAGCAGCTGAGAATTGGAAGGAGAAGCAGCTGAAGGATGTGCAGGCTTTTGTTTTGATATACCTGCTTGAATCTGCTCTGGGGATTAATGATTTTAGGTAATGTGGGGTTTTGCCTAGTAGATATTTGTAAATAAGATGAAACCAGTGTGTTTGTTGCTCGGTGTGTAGTGAAGAGTCTAACCATATCCCTAGGTATTTGTCATTTTCTACATATTCCAGTACAGACCTGTTGAGTGTGGTGATGTTTGTTGGGCAGGCAGGTGCAGAATGTGATCAGTTGAAGAGCATACATTTAGTTTTGTTAGAAAATTAAAGTAATTGGAGGCCACGGAAGAAATGTTGTATGTTATCAAAGCCTTCTTGGAGGTTTTTTAACAGTGTCCAACGTTGGGCCGGATGTATAGAGAATTTTTTATTTTTTATTTAACCTTTATTTAACCAGGTGGGCACGTTGAGAACAAATTCTCATTTAAAACGGCGACCTGGCCAAGATAAAGCAAAGGTGCAAGTACAGACAGAGTTACACATGAATACAAATACACAAGAATAACACAAAGGGTACGGTAAGGGGGAAAGATAGAAAAGTGCAGTTGAATGTGCAGTTGAATGCAGTGTACAGAGTAGCAGGCAGATACAATGTAATAAGTTAACACTAGTATGACAGTGCAAATGGTAACTGTGCAAATAACAAACAACAATAATGTAATTAAACTAATATAATGTTCAAGTCCGTATATACACAAAGGTGCTTATTTGGAAAATACTAAAGTAACGGATCAGATAGGGAAAGGTAGTGTACATGTGAGGGGGGGGTCAGCAGGTGCAATGGTTGGACAGAAGCTCTGATAATCGAGATTTAAAGGAAGTGAGGAGGACAGTGGTCACGAGTTTCAGAGTCTTCTGTAGCTCGTTCCAATCGTTAGCTGCGGCGAACTGGAATGAATTTCGGCCAAAAGAGGTGTGGGCTTTTGGAGTGATCAGGGAGATGTACCTGGATGAGCGCAGGTTTCAGGAGGGTGAGGCGACGGAGAGGAGTGAGTTCAGGTAAGGGGGGGTTAGTTTTAGGATTGATTTGTAAATTAGGTGATACCAGTGGGTCAGGCGCCGAGTGTGTAAAGAGGGCCAGTCCACTAGTGCATATAGGTCACAGTGGTGGGTGTTAAATGGGGCATTGGTAATAAATCGGATGGCACAATTATAGACTACGTCTAGTTTTTCTTTTTAGAATGGTGTCGTCTGCATAGAGGTGGATCATACAGTCACCTGCAGCAAGAGCGACATCATTGATATACAGAAAATTATATCGGCCAGAGAATTGAACCCTGAGACACCCCTAGATAGAGACAGCCAGAGGACTGGAAAGCAGGCCCTCCAATTTAACACACTGGAATCTGTCAGTGAAATAATTTGTGAACAAGGCAAGGCAGTCCTTTGAAAAACCCAGGCTCCTTAATCTGCCAAAATGCTTATTGAAGTTCTCAACTATGGATGACTTGTCAGCGGTTTTGTCTATCCTTAGAGCTGTGGGCAGCTGGGCGGAGGTGTTCTTATTTTCCATGGACTTTACTGTATCCCAGAACTTTTTAGAATTCGTGCTACAAGAAGCAAATTTCTGTTTGAAGAAGCTAGCCTTGGAATTTCTAATCGCTGGATGACTTTTTCTGTGCTGATGATCACCGCTACACATCCAAGGGATGGAATAACCAGTCCTCCTCTGTTCTTCGAGAAAAGGTGGTACTGGGGAGCTTCATTGGTTGTGAGGCAGTTCTGACAGGTCTCACAGGACAGCAGTGGGCTAGCCTGAGAAGTAAACTTCAGTGAAATTAAGTACATTTTTTATTAGGGCTTTAATATAACAAACACAATTACACAAACATTAACACAATGATATACGAACATGAGAATGGAATTATACCTTCGATATTTATTGTAGTATTAGTCATTGAAAATTACAATCACAACAAATGCCTAATACTACAATAAATATAGAAAAGGTAGAATTCCTTTCTCACTACCCAGCAAGGAATGTAAATACAACAGCTCTTTATGACTCTCCAGTGAGCTATTAATCTAATAATAACTATCTAGCTACAGTACTTTATGTGAATGGAGCAACCTAGCTAACTTGGTCCACTAGTATTGTATCTTTGTAGAGGCTGGCAGACGAGTACGCTATACTTTTAGATATTTAGGTAAAGCGAAAAGTTAACCAACATTGCCATCTGTTGGCTAGTCAAAGTAATAACACTGTCATTGTCAAAAACGATGTAGCTACTGTACCGTGTGAAACATTACAGTAATTCATAATAGCGAACTAGAGACGGTTAATTAAAAAAACGAAAAGCTGTAATTCTGATATGGTACCAAGTTAAAGCCTAGCTGTCTTTTTGATTGAATTAAGTACTTTTGTATTATTATTTTTTTTGTAATACTGACCCATGAAGTTATTCCAGCATCCCTCATATTTTTCGTCCTTTTCGTGGAGCAATTTGCTGTAGAGCCCGACCGATATGAGATTTTTGAATCCGATACCGATTTTGAATGGGAAAAATTTGCAGATACCGATACATTTTCTATTACTATAGCTGAAATGAAAAATCTACATTTTCCTGCATGGATTGTGCTTTAAACCACACTCCAAAGACACTCAAAGCAGGGTACCTGCGGGTCCTTAAAAAGTCTTAAATAGTCTTAATTAAATTTTCCAGAATTTAAGGCCTAAAATGCTCTCAAAAAGTCTGAAATCTTATTTTCCAAGGTCTTAAAAAATTGTGAGTCATGCTAATTTTATTATTTTGTATTTTGTTGAAGGAAACCATAAGCTCTTTTCTGAGCAGCTACTTAAAAATTGCTGGCAGATTACTGGTGATTGCTGCTGCTCCGTAGGCTTACCTCAAATCAACTCAGCTAATTTGTTCGTTAGTTAGCTTATTAGCTTTGTCTGTTTCTGGGTGTTATTTAGGATATTTTTATTTGTCCTTGCAGTGTTGTTTACTATAATGTTTTTGTGATCAGTATTAGATAAATGTAAATTTCCACAGTCCACAGTGTATTATGCGATTCATATTACTTTTGAAAAATTCATTTTAGCAACTTGAGAGCCAGGATTCTTGGCGTTACTTCCATTACGTCGTTTAATCTGCCGGGGTCGTGATTTTACTGCAGACTTAATTATGCACAGTCTATCATGCGCATGTAAAAATGCTGCAGGCAAAATAGAAAATAAGATACATTTACTAAATGATTTAGAAGTGTTGCTTTACTTTATATAATTAAAAGACATTGCTTTCTAATCAAATCCAAACATTCAAATAAAGTATATGCGCTGGTCACCCTCAAAGTAACCATTCAATATGCGATCTCCAAACAATTACCAATATATTCATTAAATAAATCCTGTTGGTATTGGCTATCATAATAATATGACAGTGCGTACCTACTGATGCTTACCACATTAGGCTAGCTTATGCACAGGCTGGCAGCTTGCTGGCTCGTCATTTAAATGGTTCGCTTACTTTGCCGAAATAGGTCATATACCTTCTCATAATAGCTTTCTCCTGACTGGAGAAACCATATTAATTCGACAACACACGACAAAGAAGAAACTTATCTCAACAACCTTTTGAAGGTTAATGGTTTCGCCCCAAAACTGCGGTGCTCGCTGTTATTGCTAGGTTTCTATTCATTATAATAGCGTGCTACCAGTCCCAGAGAGCTAACGTTAGTTACATAGCTAGATAAAGTAGATGTCATGGAAATGGTGAAACGCAGGTGTTGACATTCTCAAGTTTTGGACATAAAACATTTTTATGCATGAGCTGGAGTAGTAAACACTGCAGGCATTTTTGACTTCAGCAGCTAGCATCGGTACAGCAGTTAATACTCAGTAACTAAATATGGCCATAGCGTCTATCTATCTTGTAACCCCAAAAGCTTTTTTATGCAATGTAAAAATTTGTGTGACTCTTACACCGGAAAGCTGGTTTTCAACTCACCTTTATAAGCAGCTTGTTATGAGCAGCTCTTTCATCCCCGCTGTTTTAATCTTTTTAAGATAATGTCTTCTTGTAATGCTCAAACCTATATTCGGTGAAAGAGCGCCCTCTTCCGGACAAATAAGGAATTGCAAACAAATATCGGTCGTTATCGGTGAATATATCACCGATACAAATATGTCTGTAAACTGCTAATATTTACCGATAATATCGGTCAATGAATATATTGGTCAGGCTCTAATTTGCTACAGCACAATGTGTCATACCATGAATGTTATTGGTTTTAAAGAATTTAAAAAACGGTCCCTAGGTAAAATGGCGGACCTATTGGGACGTCATACGAAACTAGGAGTCCAATCTTGTGGTATATATCTATGCAGTAAACCATGTGTCGGCCATTTTGTCGGCCATTTTTTATTGTATCTCCTAGTCCATATCACCATTAAGGAAGGCACATATGAGACACCTGCATGTCAAAGCACAAGTCGATCAGACTTATTGTTGATTTTAAGATTTTTATAAGTGTGGCCAAATGTTCATTTATGGTCAAACTTTGAGAGTCAATATCACAGGCTGTGATAAAACCACATGGACAACCCAGACCTTATTCTTTGCATTGGAACTCCTTCTTTCCATTGTTACCAACCATTGGTGTCTATCTTGTATGGTTCAGGAAATATCACATTGATTGAACATTATGCATCAGTGAACCGTGTGTCGGCCATTTTGTATTGTATCTCTTAGTCCATGCTGACGACACAACCATCCTAGGTCTCATCTCCAACAACGATGAAACCGCATACAGAGAGGAGGTAAATGCCTTGGCTACCTGGTGCCAGAGCAACAACCTGTCTCTCAATGTCAGCAAGACTAAGGAGATGATAGTGGACTTTAGGAAGCGGCAGAGGGAACGTCTTGCCCCCATACACATCGATGGAGCTGAAGTCGAGAGTTTCAGAGTTCAAGTGCCTCGGTGTGTTCATCAGTGACGACCTCACATGGTCCCGTCAGACAAGCTCTGCGACAAAAACTGCCGAAAAGCGCCTATACTTCCTGAGGAGACTCAAGAAGTTTGGCATGTCTGCCAGGATTTTAATAAACTTCTACAGGTGCACCATTGAAAGCATCCTTTGAGGTTGCATTACAGCCTGGTACGGCAGCTGCTCCCCTGCTGATCGCAAGGCCCTTCAGAGGGTGGTGAAGTCAGCGGAGCGCATCATAGGCTGTTGTCTCCCCACCGTGCAAGGCATCTACCACAAGCGATGCCTGAGGAAAACACAGAACATCTTTAAAGACCACAGTCATCCAGGCCGTGCCCTTTTCTCACTGCTGCCATCTAGTAGAAGTTACCGGAGCATCAAATCTTTCTTAGTGCTTATCACCCTATAGGGATGCCAGTATAAGAAATGTTTATACCGAAAGCCAGGTCAATCAGACTTATTGTTGATTTTAAGATGATTTTTATAGTTGTGTGGAAATGTCAACTTTTTTGACAAATTCAAACAAACTTTGAAATTTAATATATCCGGTTGTGATAGACCCACAAAATACCACCACCACTCATTTTTTACACCAGAACATCCTCTTTCTAGTGGTACCAACCATTACTTTTTATTAGGGATGCTCATAATTTTCCTGACCGACAACCGGAACTCGTTAACCGATTATTAACCGTTAACTGATAAGATTATAAGATTCAATTGGCTTTAAATAAAAAATTAAATTGACGAGTGTCTGTAACCCGTTAAATATACAAACATTTTTTAACGGATTTGTTTTAATGTCTAAACAGCATACAGAACAGATCAACAACAGCTGCCGAATGCACCAGCTATGTGTACAAGTTCACTCGGGTGCAAAGTACACACTAAACGATACGATGAAACTAGTTCGTTTCATAAAGCTGTGTCGAAGTTTGGTTTCACTTTCATTTTCACACACGTAAAGTCCACACCAACCAAAATATTGTCGCAGAAAATTCATCGCAGACGTTTTCACTTTCTGTTTTCAATCGAAGGAAAGTAGCCTTGATGCAGTGTTTACCGATTTGTCAAATTATAGAATGAAAACACTCGGTGACAATCTGAACAAGGTTGTTGCTTACAGGTGGCCTATTGCAAATAAGGGCTATATTTCGTTAACACAAAACAAAATGTTGATAACGCTTGCTATGCATTATGTTACTAACTATACAATAACTGCCGAGCGCTCCCATTTCATTGAAATTACCATTACGGTCCTCTCCGAAAATAAAATGCTTGTTGTCAATCACTGTGTTGTTTTTAAGGTAACCTTATTTTGTCGGCTATAATGCATCAGGAGCATGATGTATTATAGCCGATAAAATAATATATGCTTCCCAATACGATAGCGTTATGTTTCTGTACATGAAAAAATGAAAGCGCAAGTTAATATCACAGTCACCATAAATGTTCAAGGCTTGTCATTTTAAATGAAGAACACGTTGCAGATGCAAAACAGACAGCCGGTATATTTCGCTCCTCATTACCTATATCTTCCCACCTTTCTTTAACGAAGCGCCAGGCTCTGGTTGCGCGTGTCAACGCGCCACATGATTTAACTAATATAGGTTATATATACGTTAAAAAAAATACTTCTTAACCGTTTAACTGATAGTATTAATCGGTCAAACATTTTAGTTTCGGTTAACGGTTCAACGGTCAATATGAGCATCCCTACTTTTTATCATGTATGGGTCAGCAGATATGACATTGTAAGTTCATCATGCATGAGTGAACCATTGGGTCGGCCATTTTGTCTGCCATTTTGTATTGTATTTCTTAGTGCTTATCACCCTATAGGGATGCCAGTATAAGAAATATGTATAACGAAAGCCAGGTCAATCGGACTTATTGTTGATTTTAAGATGATTTTTGTAGTTGTGTGGAAATGTCAACTTTACGGACAAATTCAAACAAACTTTGAAACTTGATACCTCCAGTTGTGATAGACCCACAAAAAACCACCACCACTCATTTTTTACACCAGAACATCCTCCTTTTAGTGGTACCAACCGTTACTTTCTATCATGTATGGGTCAGCAGATATGACATTGTGAGTTCTTCATGCATAAGTGAATTATTGGGTCTGCCATTTTGTCGGCCATTTTGCATTGTATTTCTTAGTGCTTATCACCCTATATAAGGCACGTATGGGACACCTAAATTTCAAACGGCGGGTCAATCGGACCTACGGTTGATTTTAAGATAATTTTTATAGGTTTTGTCAAATTTTCACTGTACAGAAAAATCCAAGATGGCGGACTTCATGGGTTCTTGAGGCAAATTTGTTTCTCATGAGGAATGACATAAGTACACCAAAGGGCATGACTCTACGCCAAACAGGTTACGAATGGCAGCTTTTTTGTCGAGCCTTTTTGGGATGCTTATTATAGCGCCACCTATAGACGAATCATGTTCAATATCTTGGGCCAAGTTACGTGTATCTTCTAGTTTCAGTATACAAATTTATACAACTTTTTACCACAAACTTTTTGAGTTATTTAGCAGTTTCAAGGAAAAAAATAAAAATAAATATAGTTGCAAGCAATGATGGGACGGGGTACTCTGATATGGCAAGTATAGGAAAATAGGCTTCCAATGGTACCAAACATTACTTTCTAGCATGTACGGTTCAGGAAATATGACGTTGTGAAATTATCGTGAGTCATTGAACCATTGGGTCAGCCATTTTGTCAGCCATTTTGTATTGTATTTTTTATTGCTTATCACCCTAAAGGGAATGCTGGTATAAGGAATCTCTATACCGACAGCCAGGTCAATCAAACCTATTGTTGATTTTAAGATGATTTTATAGGTTTTGACAAATTTTCAATGTACAACAAAATTCAAGATGCCGGACTTTATGGGGCCTTGATGCTATTTTGTTAATCGTGAGAAATAAGGCAGGTACACAAAGTTTCTGTAATGTAGGTGAAATGTTGTGGAAATGGCAGCTTGTTGAATTTCAAAAATAAATAAACTTACCCGGATTTGAGACTTGATATCACCGGGTGTAATGAACCCACATGGACCCAACATTCTTTGTAGCAGAACTCCCTCTTTCCAATGTTATCATTCATTACTTTCTATTATGTATGGTTCAGGAAATATGACACTAATGTCATTATTTATCAATAAAACATGTCGGCCATTTTGTATTGTATGTCTTAGTCCAGTGGTCACCAATCCTGTTCCTGGAGATCTACCATCCGGACTATTTTCAGTTTAGCCCCAATTTAGCACACCTGATTCTACTAATTAGCTGGATGATGAGCTGAATTAAGCTACATTATTTGCAGTTGAAGTGAAAACTTACAGGATGGTAGCTCTCCAGGACCAGGATTGGTGACCACTGTCTTAGTCCATATCACCATTAAGAAAGGCATATATGAGACACCTGTATGCCAAAGCGCAAGATAATCAGACTTATTGTTGATTTTAAGATGATTTTTATGGTTGCCATTGTCATTTTGCCATTGTCATTTTTGGGCAAAAGTGACCAAACTTTGAGAGTCAATAGCACAGGCTGTGATGAACCCACATGGACAACCATTACTTTCTATCATGTATTGGTCAGCAGATATGACACTGTAAGGGTCATCATGCATCAGTGAACCATTGGGTCGGCCATTTTGTCCGCAATTTTACATTGTATTTCTTAGTGCTTATCACCCTATAGGGATGCCAGTATAAGAAATATGTATACCGAATGCCAGGTCAATCTGACTTATTGTTGATTTTAAGATTTCTATAGGTTTTGGCAAGTTTTCACTGTACAGAAAAATCCAAGCTGGCGGACTTTATGGGTTCTTGAGGCTTTTATGATCAACATGGAATCTTGAAATTCATAAATTAAAAAGAAAAAATACATATATTTTTGCAAAATTTTCATTGAAAAGAAAAATCCAAGATGGCCGACTTTGTGTTGAAACTTTTTTGTTCATCGTGAGAAATAAGGCAGGGACACAGTTTCAGCACTATAGGTTAAATAGGATGGAAATGGCAGCATCTTGAAATTCATAAATTAAAAAGAAAAAATACCCAGATTTGAGACTTGATATCACCGGCTGTGATTAACCCACATAGACAGTTCACCCACCTTTCTTAGCAACAGAACTCCCTCTTTTCATTGTTATCACCATTAGGAACAAATGGCAGAAGTGGCATTTTTGTCTTAAAAATTGTTGTAACTTTTAAAATATTATAGCACTAACCACTCTTTTGCATAGATAATTGTGTACAATCCCTGTATTTTTCCAAATAGTAACAAACCAAACAATGAAAAAGTTTCTAGTTAATTTATAAGTAATTAATAGTATAAAAGATGTACATGGTTTCAATTGTGACAATATGAGATTAAAGATTTTATTTAAACTTTAACCAGTTAAGCACATTGAGAACAGTTTCTCATTTGAAACGGCGAACTGGCCAAGACAGAAAGTGCCAAGGTGCAGAAAACAGAGTTACACATGAATTACATGACAAGAAGTACATAAAATAAAACCAAGAACACAGTATGCAGATCTTCAGAATTAAACAATTAGGAATTTGTACAGTCAGTGCAACAAATATCAGTATATAATGTAGGTAGATATTTCGTAAGTACAGTGGCGTGGCAATATACTATACATTCAATGTGACATAGGGTATGAGAGAGAGGTGGGTTTATGGTAATATGTTAGTTGTGCGGGTGAGAGTGTGCAAAATGCATTAAAGGTTGAGAACAGTGGGTGGGGTCAGCATGTACATTGGTCTGTCAATAGGTTTGATAGTAGATCTTTGAAGGTACTTAAAGGGACAGTGGATTCAAGCTTCAAAGATTTTTGCAGCCCGTTCCAATCATTAGCAGCTGAGAATTGGAAGGAGAAGCAACTGAAGGATGTTCAGGCTTTTGTGGCAATCAGCGACATATACCTGCTTGAATCTGCTCTGGAGATTAATGATTTTAGGTAATGTGGGGTTTTGCCTAGTAGATATTTGTAAATAAGATGAAACCAGTGTGTTTGTCGCTGGTTGTGTAGTAAAGAGTCTAACCAGATCTTTAGGTATTTGTCATTTTGTACATATTCCAGTACAGACCTGTTGAGTGTGGTGATGCTTGTTGGGCAGGCAGGTGCAGAATGTGATCGGTTGTAGAGAAACATTTCTAACAGTTTTGTTAGAAATTAAAAGTAATTGGAGGCCACAGAAGAAATGTTGTATGTTATCAAAGCCTTCTTGGAGGTATTTTAACACAGTGTCCAACGTTGGGCCGGATGTATAGAGAATGGTGTCATCTGTATAGAGGTAAATCTTAGAGTCACCTGCAGCAAGAGCGACATCATTGATATACAGAAAATTTTATCGGCCTGAGAATTGAACCCTGAGACACCCCTAGATAGAAACAGCCAGAGGACTGGAAAGCAGGCACTCCAATTTAACACACTGGAATCTGTCAGAGAAATAATTTGTGAACAAGGCAAGGCAGTACTTTGAAAAACCCAGGCTCCTTAATCTGCCAAAATGCTTATTGAAGTTCTCAAGTATGGATGACTTTTCAACAGTTTTGTTTATCCTTAGAGCTGTGAGCAGCTGCTCGGAGGTGTTCTTATTTTCCATGGACTTTACTGTATCCCAGATCTTTTTAGAATTAGTGCTACAAGAAGCACATTTCTGTTTGAAGAAGCTAGCTTTGGCATTTCTAAGGCACACTCTTTTAACAGTGTGTTCATTAATCGCTGGATGACTTTTTCTGTGCTGATGATCGCCGCTATACATCCAAGGGATGGAATAACCAGTCCTCCTCTGTTCTTCCTTGAGAAAAGGGGGTACTGGGGAGCTTCATTGGTTGTGAGGCAGTTATGACAGGTCTCACAGGACAGTAGTGGGCTAGCCTGAAAGGTAATATCACTTCAGTGAAATTAAGTACATTTTTTATTAGGGCTTTATTATGACAAACACAATTACACAAACATTAACACAATGATATACGAACATGAGAAAGGAATTATACCTTCCATA
This sequence comes from Umbra pygmaea, assembly GCA_016801145.1. Taxonomy (NCBI): domain Eukaryota; kingdom Metazoa; phylum Chordata; class Actinopteri; order Esociformes; family Umbridae; genus Umbra; species Umbra pygmaea. The sequence continues at coordinate 1,789 of JACXGM010012338.1, read as the reverse complement.
TTTATTGTAGTATTAGGCATTGAAAATAAAATCACAACAAATGCCTAATACTACAATACATATAGAAGAAAAGGTAGAATTCCTTTCTCACTACCCAGCAAGGAATGTAAAGACAACAGCTCTTTATGACTCTCCAGTGAGCTATTAATCTAATAATAACTATCTAGCTGCAGTACTTGGAGTAATGGAGCAAGCTAGCGGGTTTGGTCCACTAGTATTGTAGCTTTGTAGATGCTGGGCAGACGAGTAGGCTATACTTAGATATTTAGGTAAAGCGAAAAGTTAACCAACATTGCCATCTGTTGGTTAGTCAAAGTAATAACGCTATGTCATTGTCAATAACAATATAGCTACTGTACCATGTGAAACATTACAGTAATTCATAATTGCCAATTAGCTGAGTCCGTTAATTAAAAAAATGTATAGCTATAATTCTGATATGGTACCAAGTTAAAGCCTAGCTGTCTTTTTGATTGAATTAAGTACTTTTGTATTACTATATTTTTTGTAATACTGACCCATGAAAAGTTATTCCAGCATCCCTCATATTTTTCGTCCTTTTTGTTGAGCAATTTGCTGCTGCACAATGTGCCATACCATGACTGTTAGTGGTTTTAAAGAATATAAAAAATGGTCCCTAGGTAAAATGGCGGACCTATTGGGACGTCATACGAAACTAGGAGTCCAATCTCGTTGTATATATCTATGCAGTGAACCATGTGTCGGCCATTATGTCTGCCATTTTTTATTGTATCTCCTAGTCCATATCACCATTAAGGAAGGCACATATGAGATACCTGCATGTCAAAGCGCAAGTCGATCAGACTTATTGTTGATTTTAAGATGATTTTTATAAGTGTGGCCAAATGTTCATTTATGGGCAAACTTTGAGAGTCCACATCACAGGCTGTGATAAAACCACATGGACAACCCAGACCTTATTCTTTGCATTGGAACTCCCTCTTTCCATTGTTACCAACCATTTGTGTCTATCATGCATGGTTCAGGAAATATGACATTGAGTGGACATTATGCATCAGTGAACCATGTGTCGGCCATTTTGTTTGCCATTTTGTATTGTATCTCTTAGTCCATATCACCATTAGGGAAGGCATATATGAGACACCTGTACACCAAAGTGCAAGTCAATCAGATTTTTGTTGATTTTAAGATGTTTTTTATAGTTGTGGTCAAATTGTCATTTATGGGCAAAAGTGACCAAACCTTTTTTACAGTGGAACTCCCTCTTTCCATTGATACAAACCATTACTTTCTATCATGTATGGGTCAGCAGATATGACATTGTAAGTTCATCATGCATGAGTGAACCAATGGGTCGGCCATTTTGTCGGCCATTTTGCATTGTATTTCTTAGTCCTTATCACCCTATAGGAAGGCACATATGGGACACCTAAATATCAAACGGCAGGTCAATCGGACCTTCTTGGGATGCTTATTATAGCGCCACCTATAGACGAATCATGTTCAATATCTTGGGCCAAGTTACGTGTATCTTCTAGTTTCAGTATACAAATTTATACAACTTTTTACCACAAACTTTTTGAGTTATTTAGCAGTTTCAAGGAAAAGAATAATAATAATAAATATAGTTGCAAGCAACGATGGGACGGGGTACTCCGATATGGCAAGTATAGGAAAATAGGCTTCCAATGGTACCAAACATTACTTTCTAGCATGTACGGTTCAGGAAATATGACGTTGTGAAATTATCGTGAGTCATTGAACCATTGGGTCGGCCATTTTGTCAGCCATTTTGTATTGTATTTCT
>JACXGM010012337.1:0-24328 GCA_016801145.1 Umbra pygmaea | reverse complement strand
CAGCAATTACTCCGGTAAGTGGAAAAAAAGTCTGTATCCAGTGAATTACGTATATCCAAAAGTGCTAGTCGGTCATACTGTATGAGCGACAGTGCAGGAGGTGCAGAAATAAAAACTAAAAAAACAGTAATAAGCCAAAATCTGCATAGAGTGAACGGAGCCATCGTCCATGCGACCATTCTCTACGGCGCACGAAATGTCATTAGACATGATTATACACTATCTTCAGGATTGGGGAGATTTCAAAATCTTAATTATGTCAAAAACCTATCAAACACAGTAGGTCTTTTGTGTGGCTGGTAATAGAAAGCTAAACTATCCACCTGTGTGCCTTCCACCTTGCACCCTACATAGACCCCTACTTAACAGTCATGCCTTATTCACTACTGTAAATCTAAATCACCATGACAACATAGCCACTCTGCAGTATTGCTTCAATAGCCATTATCATAGATTCAGTTAACTCTGGTTTAACAGGCATATGGGTAAGTTTGGATTAACAAGGATATGGGTAACTGGTTAAACAACAATATGGTTAGTTTGGGTTTAACTAGGTTAACTCTATAAACATCAGCAACCCTGGGAAACATCTGCCTCTGTATTTTTACCCATTGGTTGATATCAGTGCTGTGTTCTAATTGTATTGTCACCCATTGTTTGAGATCAGTCCTGTGTTCTAATTGTATTGTCACCCATTGGTTGAGATCAGTCGTGTGTTCTAATTGTATTGTCACCCATTGGTTGAGCTCAGTCATGTGTTCTAATTGCCTGGCAGATGGTTTAAGTTTTACAATTTTTGGGCATTTCTATTGATTTATTAAGCCTGTCATACTGAAATAGGCACAGATCAAACCAGGTCGGCTGGAGGTACTGGCTATCTGGGCAGCCTTTTGATCTCGTCCAACATTAGTGACCCAAACTGAAACTGTCTCCACGTTGGCTACCCAATCTGAAAGTGTTTCCCAAGTCAATCTTTCTTCTGTCGAGCAAAGCAGAATTATTGGAGCTGAGGGGGTTTGATGCTGAAAATACAGTGTCTATGCTTCTGTTTGAGAGCAGGGGTGTGGAGAGGTAGGGAGAGTCTGCCTGAAGCCTGGCACCTGGTCTCATATGATAACATCCATCCAGAATTCATATTGATGAGCATATGGGATCTGCTTGCTTGAGTTTCCTTCAGAGAGAATCCTCCCACCTTTTTAACTATAACAATGTACATATATGACAGCTTTAAAAGAGGTCAGGTTATTAACGCTTTTTCTGACAATTTGGAATTTTAGTTTTCAAAGCAACAAAGCAACTCACAGAGTACCAAAAAGGCCAAATATTCTGTGCCTCAAAGTCTCTTGTAGGCAGCTAGATTTTCCAGAAATCTAAATCACATCTTTTCTCAAGACATTGCGGGGGGATTAGTGTGAGCTTACATTCTGTACTCAGTCCACCTGCTACTGCACCTAGGCAGCCAGACAGATCGCTCGCTAGCTATTTTGGTGTTGTTGGCTATTTTATAATGCCACTAAGTGCGCCTTGCATGTGGTTTGTGCATTTCAGTGTACTTGATTGCTTCAAACACATTGCTGCAAGAGGCAAAGTTGCTTAAAAGTTTCACCACACCGTGAACAGACACTGTTTCCGTGAAAACCATTTTGATCTGGGAGGTCCGCGTGGCTTAGTGGGTTAATTCGCTGCATTGCACTACAGTTTACGTCATGATAGTGACGGGTTCGAGCCTGACTATGAGTTCCATGATTTTCCCCGGGCCTCCAGCACGAGATTTGGGTTAGATTGGTTTAAGTAATCATCCCATGTATGATCTGACTAAAGGCTTCCCAGATGGGCTTGCAGTATAAAAAGAATTGGTGGCTAGGGTGACATGTGGTTGGATGAGGTATGAGCGCGCCCTTCGCCATCCCACAGATCTGTGCAGGGAGTTGCGGAGCTGCCGACAAGGCAGGAGTAGTAGGAATTGGAAAGAGAGGAAAGTAGGGGAAAAAAATCACAAAAATAACTTTTTTTTAAAGAAACAGCTTTGATCTTCATCCCTGGGATTACATCAGCTTTTCCTCAACAGAGCATTCCAAAGTTGTTGTGTTATCCATTGTGTCTGAGTGGGAGGAGGGGGGACTGTACTGCTGTGTCAGAGCTGGGTTTTACAATGATAGAGGCAAATTATTCAGTAGCTTGTCTTTTGTCTGATCAGGTATGATCCACAACTGCTGGATGCTTTTATCATGGACAAGGCCCTGCTGGACTATGAAGTGTCTATAGATGCAGAATGCAAGACACTGACTGTGGGGAAACCTTTTGCAATTGAAGGCCAGTATTGACATTATATCGCATTTTAATTCACTATGGTGGTCAAACCTACATTTAAGGCTAATATGTTTATTTTACTCAGATGTATATTATCATGTATTGTAATGTATTTTGATATGTTTGGACCCCAAAAAGTGTAACTGAATTTTAATACAATGATGAAATTAATTTATACTTCATAAACCATGTAGGGGAACCAGGCAGGGATGTCCCCTGTCCTCTCTCCTTTTCATGCTACAGACATTCTATGTCTATTCATTCATACATCCCATATAATGACATGGCTTCATGTGTTTTCTAAGCCAGACTGTATCTTTCCAGGTTATGGAATTGGTTTGCGACAGAATTCTCCCCTGACTTCTAACATCTCAGAGCTAGTAAGCCAGTACAAGTCAGATGGCTTCATGGACATGCTGCATGATAAGTGGTACAAGGTGGTTCCCTGTGGCAAACGAAGCTTTGCTGTCACTGAGGTAATGTCCAAATGCAGTGGTTCTTAAACTTCTCCTCAAGTATCACCAACCAGTCTATTTATTTAAACTACCTGTAAATCACAATGAGGTAACATCCTATTGTAAATCACAATGAGGTAACATCCTATTGTAAATCACAATGAGGTACAATCCTTTTGTAAATCACAATTAAGGTACAATCCTATTGTAAATTACAATAAGGTAAAACCCTATTGTAAATCAATTGGGTAAATCCTACTGTAAACACAATGGGGTAACATCCTACTGTAATCACAATGAAATAACATGCTATTGTAAATCACAATGAGGTCGCCACCACTTCAGCACCGATTGTAACAATACATTATGCCCTCTGTTTTCTATTTAATTCTCCAAAAGTGATGATGCACTGTGAACATCTTTATAAATGACAGATGCAACAGAATAAAATAACTGTCATATGTTTTTAGCACCAATGGGCATCTGTAAAAAATACTTTTGTAAATTAGTTCTGTATATTTCCTATGTAAATTAATGGAATTGATAGCTAAACAAACAGAATAGTGTAGCACCCTGAGTAAACATGGTTGTCTTGTCTTCTACCAGACTTTACAGATGGGCATCAAGCATTTCTCAGGGCTGTTTTTGATGCTGTGTGTGGGATTGGTGCTCTCTATCCTGACCACCCTGGCCGAGCACATAATCCATCGCTTCATCATTCCCAGAGTGAAGGACCCCAAGTTCAAGTATTGGCTTCATACTAGTCAGGTAACTAACATACATTCCTTCTGATGAACTGGCTTCATATTAGTTAACATGGATGCACAGATACAACTTTTTCATTGCCGATACTGATCCGATACCGAGTACCGATCCAAAACCTGTGTTTTAATGCTAGGTACATAATGTAAAACTTGCATCCACCCATTGTGCTGTCAGATTTAATAGAGACATGGGACACGTGTCTGAACTCTGAATGTCTGTAGTGAATCTAATTTCAGTTACATCTTTCAGCAAATCCAAAAGGTAATATTACTCGTTCGGCAGGGCAGTTTCAGGCACATTGCGTCAACTAGGCTGGAGGTGGATACCCACAATTTACCAGCCACCATATTGTTCATCCAACAGTGTTTCACTATTACACACTATTACAATACTAATACACACAACTACACACTATTACAATACTAATACACACTATTACAGCACCAATACACATTATTAAAATGCTAATACACACTATTACACACTATTACAACACTATTACAACACTATTACAACACTATTACAACACTATTACACACTATTACACACTATTACACCCTTAACATACTAATACACACTATTACGCACTAATACGCACTATTACAACACTAATACACACTATTACAACACTAATACACACTATTACAACACTAATACACACTATTACACACTGTTACACACTATTACACACTATTACACACTTAACATACTAATACACACTAATACACACTATTACAACACTAATACGCACTATTACAACACTAATACACACTATTACACACTATTACAACACTAATACACACTATTACAAAACTAATACACACTATTACAACACTAATACACACTAATACACACTAATACACATTATTACAACACCAATACACATTATTACAACACCAATACACACTATTACACACTATTACAATACCAATACACACTATTACATTACCAATACACACTATTGCAATACTATTACACACTATTGCAATACTATTACACACTATTGCAATACTATTACACACTATTGCAATACTATTACACACTGTTACACACTATTAAAATACTAATACACACTATAACAATACTAATACACACTATTACAACACTAATACAGTTGGAGTAAGGATTAGCTGAGTACAGTGGGCAGAGTAACTGTATGGTGTGACTGGATTGGGTGGACATTCATGGGAGTCACAGGATAGTGTCTGACTGTCCCGGACATTCATGGGAGTCACAGGACAGTGTACAGGACAGTGACAGTGTCCCGGGACACTCCTCTGGACACTACTAATGTGACGGGACAGTTTTTGCTGCCACTGCTTCTCAGGTTTCCAATACTGCTTTTCATTAAGCTTTTATTTACAAGGCCTACTAATTTGCATATTAGCTAAATATTTAGTTTTACCAAGAACATTTAGGTTTAACATTTAGATTTACCATTTAGCATTTAGATTTAACATTAAGATTTAACATTTCAAATTTAGAAAATCTAAATGTTAAATGTTGAATCTAAATGTTAAATGCTGAATCTAAATGTTAAATGTTGAATCTAAATGTTAAATGTTGAATCTAAATGTTAAATGTTGAATCTAAATGTTAAATCCAAATGTTAACATTTAACATTTAGATTTAACATTTAGCATTTAGATTTACAATGTAACATTTAGATTTAACATTTAGCATTTAGATTTAACATTTAGATTTAGATTTAACATTTAGATTGTTTTATTTACTTTTCTTGTAAAAAAATATTCTAAGTTCACAAATATTGCTGTAAATGTGGTAAAAAGTGACTTTAAAAAATTAACACCACATTTTTAAACGTTGTTTGGAGCTAAATGTGGTGAAATGTTGCTGTTAATTTAATGTGTGTAACTTTACAATCAGCGCCCCATAAACACCCCCATCTTCGTTTATACTGACAGCCCAATCATCCAATGAGCACTCAGCATTCTGCTCCATGTGCTTGACTTTTTCAACATTCTCAGAATAAGATCACAGATATTGTATCATACTCGCATCACATTCCTCATTTAGGTAACTAAACGCTTTTTCATGCTTGATATTCTCTACATTCACTTCATCTAGTCCACTGGTGCTGCTGACCCAGCAGAAGGGCTCTTAATTCTGTGAGCTAAATCTATTTTTTGTCTGTAGCTACTGTTGTACCGCAGGCTGAAATTCTCACCGACTAGCTCCGCTTTATATACCCCCCTCGACAAACATGTAATTTTTGTCAAATCCGAGACGTGAAATGCTTGAAGTACTAACAAATAATAAAACGCATTATAATCCACTCGCCACTGGCAGTTATTGTAGGGTTGGACGGTACCATTAATGTCAAAAAGCACCCGTATTTCACCTGATTAGCGAGAACAATGAATTTCAATAACTTCTGTATTTTTTTAACCTTTGATGTCAGTTAGTAATTTTTTACATTAAAATCAACTACAACCTTAACATGTACACATTCGTAGGCTAATATGTAGCAGAGGAAATAAATGTACATGTGATGTGAAATGTCTTTTTTTGCGCAATATCATATATATATAAATGGATTTTTGTTCTGTCCATCAGCGGTTGCATCGAGCTATGAACTCATCTTTCAACGATGATAAACTCCAGACCATCACCAGACCAGACAAAAGGTAACAATTCAAAGACGTGCCATAAGACATTCCACTAAACTTAACAAAAAGGCTGGACAACAAGTTTAATTACCATTGATTGATTGGAATTTTTTTAGATTTAAGGTGTCCCTTAGTGAGCCAGTCGTATGCCACTTTTAATCACAAGTTGGCAAATTAAATTGCTAGTGGTGACAGCAGTAACGGAAAAGCCTGGGGCCTTTCAGTCAGGAAATGGTAGGAAAACCTTTTTAGTTACTAAATATACATTTTACATATAACATATTAATGTACAGTAATTGAATGGAAAACCACACTAACAGTGCAAATGAATATATTATGTTGTATACATTAGGTATTCTTACTCTGAGGTTTTAAAAGGGTTCATATCAAGACATTTTAAATGTGTTGAGCCATTGGGAGAGGACCTCTGCTATTGTATAAATAAATACATTTATCTTTATATGAACAGTACATGTGAGCCCATATTGTGGAGGCCTATATAAAATGCTAAATAAAACAGATATTAGCCAGTCAGCTTCTATATTCGAAGGCTAAATTGCAATGTTCAAGAACCATTTAATATATTTATAATGGTGAAAAAAGATATGAAAAGACGGTTGCATTCCAACTGTGAGAGGCCTTCATTATGGCATTATGGATTGGGAATAAAATGATTCCATTGTGAAGAATTTCTGAATAATGCAAACAAAAAAATTATATTAATTTCATGTAAACCTGGAGGGTACTGTTCCATGAAGCAAGGCTATTTACATTTTACTCATTAAGCTGATGCTACGGACTTACAGTAATTACACAGACGCAATGACTTTTGGCACAGTCAGTCGGGAATCAAATCGGCTGACTCCCTAGCCCGAGCCACCTGACGCCCTTGAAAAAAATCCTGATCAGTATGTCCATGTAGCATTACCAGTCAAATTTATATCACCCTCATGTCTGGGAACCCAGTTAAAAAAACATGCTCTAATTAGAGTCATCCTCACATCAATCTTCTCTGGATAACAGAAATGAGGATGTCTTTGCTAATCATTGGAAAAAATTTAAGTTTAAAATTGCAATTTCAGTGATGATCTCTATTTTGAATTTTATGTTCCCAATTCATTTTTTTCTTACAACTCCGTCAAGGGACAAGTGCCAGGAATTCTTTAAAAGAGGTGTGAGATTGTAGTGCTAACGTTGCCGGATCAATTCCCCACTGTTGTGTCCTTGGGCAAGGCAGTTGCTCCAGTGGGATGTCACTATACTTACTGTAAGAACGTCTGCTACAATGACTAAGATGTAAATGACAAAAATTTATGAATGATCACAATGTTCCAATTAAAATGTGTTTTTGTTGGACTCGAAGGTGCAACGTGGGAAACAACCAACAGCAACATTCCTGTGTTCCGTGGAACAGCTCAGAGTCTAACTCCAACTGCAACAGGAGAAAGACCACGCCTCCTCAGCTGAACGACCTGGAGTACCACCCCTGTGACTGCACCCCCGCACCCCCACATTCTCCTCCCCTGCCGCAGGTCATTTAAATTACTTTACATTGAAAGCAGCGATTTAACCACAACATCTCATTAACATCCAACAATGTTGTTTAAGAAACAAACTGCCTTTCTTCCTAACTTTGGAAATTACTGAGCGTATTAACACTTTTGCAACAAGTCAGACAAAAAACAGGTTTAAAGTTTTCCATACAGATGTACAAAATAGTCCGTTTGTGTGACATGTGCCACTATAAGCTTAGTAAGCCCCACCGACTGGCAAAGATGAAATCCACTGTAGATTAACAAATTCTATTTCGATACATGCCAATAATTATTATTTTCCTCAGGTGAAGAGATTCCTTCCCCTGCAATCCACATCCAATGGGAGGACAGACATGATCCAGGTGGGTGTGGCCAACCCCAAGAACAACCCGATGCTCCAGGAGCTGTCAGAGTTGGAGTCACACATCAGCCGCATCAAACAACAGCTCCACGTTGCCATGAAGAGGAAGCGAGAACTGGAACACACGCAGTACCAGCAGACACACAATATAGCAGAGTAAAGGACTGGTACCAGAAAACGCCATACCAGCAGACACACACTATGGCACAGGAAAGGACTGGTACTAGCAGTTACCAGGAGGCAGAGGACTGGTACTAGTAAACAACGTACCAGAAGAAACATACCAGATGGTGAATATAGGACTGGTATCAGCAGACCTATCAGGTGAAAGAAGGATTGGTACCAGCAAACATACCAGGTCACAGAGTACAGGACTGATACCAGGAGTCACATCAGGTGGAGTGCAGGATTGTAGACACCCAACATCTCTTGAGCTACCAGAGCTAAAGTTACCCATACCAGCAGACACACAGCATCCCTGAATATAGCTGGGAATGAGCTACCATCAGCCACAGAGAGAAATGACCTGCCAGACACCAGATGCTTCAGTCCCAGAGCACCTGAGGAACAATGTGAGACCAGCAGCACAGGGCCTGTGGATTGTGTCTGGACACAAAACCGTGGAACCTCACAGCTTCTACTGGGCCCAGAGTGGCGTTGGTCCCTGTGCATCTTCAATGCAGACTCAGAGGTTCTGATTGGCTAGCATACTGTAATACTGTGCTCCAATGAACTCACCTGGAGTGATGAGAGACTTAGGGACCAATTAATGATACGATATAACATTGATACATCACATTGTTCTTAGTGAATGCTTATCCATTTTCAGAGCTCCATCTAATTTACATGAATGAATGAGGACATGGGGTTTGTAGTGGAAAGGTATGGGACAGACAGGTGTTTTAGTTCCAGAGGGGGGTGTGGATCTGCAGTTAACTCTACAATATTCAGAGGGAGATTCCCAACGTGCACCCTATTCCCTATTAAAAAGTTTTTGACCAGAGCTATAGACCCCTACACTACACGGACAACAGAGAACCATGTGGGATGCAGCTAGATGATGGTTAGCGTTTATAGAATGCTGTTATCAACGTGTTACCACTCTGTCCCACAGCCCTTTCCCAGCTATACGCACTGTCCACCTAACAATCAGAACCCTATTCCCTGTATAGTTTACTATTTCTGTCTAAATGATCCCTGTAACATTTAGCCGGCATACTACCAGTTAGTCCGCTTCACAACAAAATGGGATCCGTGACCTTGTTGACGGTAGTTTATATGAGAGGAATGTGGACAGCTGTTTTGTCCAGATCAGTTCTGCTCCCGGGCGCTCATGGTAGATTTTGAGGTGTAATTGCTTCATGCTTTGTGGGTTTGGATGTGTTCCTATTCTTTAAAAAAAGAAACCAAACAAAGAGCGATGCAACATGACCTGGTGTGGAAGATGGACACTTATGTTTACCTGTCCTTCAGTCTTTAATACTTCACATAAAACCTCTCCCAGTGTCAGAAATCTAACTTCTATGCAAATCAATGCTTGTCAAAATGAGTTTGAAAGATAAAACGATTATGAAAATGATTGTGGGTACGTGTGCTGCTGACAGTTTTCTGTGCGTAGGGTCTTTGTGTTTGTTGTATGGTGACAGTATGTGTTTACGAGTTTGGTGTTGTTGTGGTGAACAACATACAATATACCTTCAGTTGATTTATATTAATCATAATTTCCTAATTGCACATTAAGTCAGCAAAGTAAATTAAGTTATTAATTACACTTAAGAATGTAATTATTAGAAAAATGCAGTCAAAACTCTAAGACCAACAACACTGATCTGAAGTCAGGAAGTCCCTATAACACACCCTGCTACAGACTTTATTTTGTGGACAAATCAAGAAAAATATATGCAGCATTTCACAAGAAATGCCATTTTCAAAGAAAGACAATATACAAATTGGGAATATCTATTTAAACAGTTCAACTGTGTAATTCCATGCTGACAAAACACCCATTTCTGGCTGCCATATAGATAAACAAAACAATACCATACCATGTCACAATCCAATGTGAGTTTTTTTATACACCAAAACAAGTATGGATATCAACGACATTCCTGAAAAACCGCAGGCAAAAATAAAACAATAAACTTAAGACGAATTTGTGAAGATTTATACAGAGATAAAAAAAATATAGAAAACAACTTGCCAATAAATGTACAGAAAAAAATTGATAAAGGATTTGTACAAATACCACAGAACAACATTAATATTTTAATAACATTAGATAGACTATAATGTATCTTATATTTCCTTTGTGATGTAAAAGAGAGCAGAGAATGACTGGAATGAAATTCTGACACGTGTTTTGAACCAGAGAAGAGTTGCAAAATTCCCAAATGACCAGGTTTTCTGGAAATACTGGTTAGAATGTACAGGAATTACAGGAATATTCCAACCAGGATTTTGAGAAAACCTAGGAATTTATATATTTCAACTTTGTCTCAAACCTACTGTTGTAACATCTTCAGGATTAGGTAGGCTACGGACCTTCTGTATTAACATCTTCAGTGTTAGGTAGGCTACGGACCTTCTGTAGTAACATCTTTAGGGTTAGGTAGGCTACGGACATTCTGTAGTAACACCTTCAGGGTTAGGTAGGCTACAGACCTATTGTAGTAACATCTTCAGGGTTAGGTAGGCTACGGATCTTCTGTAGTAACATCTTCAGGGTTAGGTAGGCTACGGCAATTTCTCTCTTATACAAAATGTACAAAACATGGGCCTCTAACTATTAACATACACCAGAATACTGTCCTTTGTACAGCAGGAGCATGACACAGTACAAAAACATCATTGTGCCTAGAAATTGTGTTGAGGAGATGCAAAGGTGACCCGGTGCTGGCCGCCTGTGGTCCCCGCTAGTCATGTGACCTCAGTCATTGATGCTGAATGGTTCTGTAAGACAAAACAAAATACATGTTCTATATTAATAACAAGCCAGGCCAGGACTAAATGCCTGAGGTTCATCACTAAAGCAAACAAGCTATTCATCTTCAAAACATAATCTTTTGAAAGTAGCTGCTGCTCTAAACAGATGTGTTAAGCCAAGTAGGACACAGTAATGATCGGACGGAGGGCAGTATGAAATGAAAGTAGGAACGTACCGCCATCACGTTACACAAACAACGCTTTTCTACTCCATACCCTGTGCCCTCCCATTCCTGGTCCTTAGCAATCAAGCAACAGGTTTTATTTCTTCTTTTCATTACCTCATTACCTCATTACCTCATTGCTCCAATCAGTGTGTAACATTCTTTGATTGGCAGGTGATCCTGACAGAGTGAACCTGATGTCATTATTAAAAAGTCATAGAGAGACAGATAAGCTAGCAATTAGATGGAAACATTTTGAGCCAACGACTGAGCTTGCAGATTATTACTGATTAATTTCACAAGTTTTAACTCAGACAGGCCAGTGTCTAGCTACTAACTGCTATTTGAGACCTGTCATCCTGCCTTGGTGTCATATTATAAGTCTGTTGGCCAGGGACCGCCTGTTCGTATTGTCAGCTGCTAACCTGCTGTCTGTAGGGCTGTCGCTATCGCATTCGCCCATCACTCTATCCCATATCTATCCAGTTCCCTGTTGCCCAAAACGCCAAATCCCATTTAAACAGAGAAACCGCTGTATTCCCCTCTATTTAGAGAGATAGAATTCAGCTTTAAAACTATCGACCCATAGGGCAAGAATGACAATGGATGGTTGATAAGATAGATGCCTCCAATAGCAGCCTTAAAGTAACAGCCCACATTTCAGTTTTAAAAGTTAATATTCTGTTAACTCGTAACCAAATGGTTTTGTTGACTCGCATGTGGGTAAAGCATAAATTGCAAAGAAGAGCTAAGTTGTTGGAACCATCCAATCAGAAGCCTACCTACTTACTAATTTGACAGTTGGCAACCACGTTCACAAACTATTACCAGAGAAAACTAATGAGAAGATATGAAGAAACACTAGATGGCAAAGAACTTGAATCTTCAAACAGGTTGCATGGCTACAATTCAAATTTGTATTTTATATTAACCAACATGTGAATGTGGTTTTAAATATCATAATACTTTTATCAGTATTTACTACTAAGAACATGTTAATATCTTACATAATGCATTAGCTATGTTTGCTCTTTTGAGTGAGATGTAAATAGAAACGGAATGATTAGAAATGTAATTCAAATTCGAATCAATGTAGCAGAATGGTCAGAGCGGCAGCCATTTTTACTTGTACCATTCCATTGCAAAGATCTAGCGGCCTACTTCCGCATTAAACCGATTTGCGTGTTGTCACCGTGACAACTAACAACAATCGCCATTTTGTTGAGTACTAATCGAATGACCACAACAAGCAGCTCAATGGCCTTTCTATCCATTCTATTTCTATGGAGATGTATCATGCGTGTCAGCACGTTAAGTTCTCATATTTAATCGTCAGGCAGAGGAAAGATCAGGTGAAACAAGGCAGGACATCTTTAGAGACATATTTCCTATATACAGTAGTGCACTAGTTTGATAAGGGCCCATATGAAGTGGAATCAATGTATTGTACCATGCAGGGTACATTTGGAAAATATGGGAGCCAGATAATGTATGCAAGGATCATTGTAATTCTCTGAGCTGAGAAATGGGCAAGATGACTCATAGCCATAGCAGCTAGTTCATCCATTCACAACCTGACACAAACACAGCAGCTATTTCATCTGTTCACAACCTGACACAAACATATTAGCTATTTCATCCGTTCACAACATGACACAAACATATTAGCTATTTCATCCGTTCACAACATGACACATATTAGCTATTTCATCCGTTCACAACCTGACACAAACATATTAGCGGTTTCATCCATTCACCACCTGACAGACTCATAGCAATTGCAGCTACAGAAGTTCATCCATTCACGACATCATTGGTAAACATAGCAGTCATTTCATTAATTCACAACCAGATTCTCATCAGAGGCACTTAGACACATTGCTGACCACTCAGGTTCACAGCAGTCATCTGCATACTGCACAGTCGGAGGTAGAACATGCACACAAAGACACACGTGCACACACATGATGGCACACATCCAAGTACACAATTAGCAATATTAGAGATGTAAGAACAGACCACACACAGTGTGTATTCATCAGTTAGGATGCCATCGATTAGAGCCTCACTCAGTAGCTCAAGATTAATACAGGGGACAGACAATGGTAATACTGACTATTGCATGTTACATTCACATTTCAGTCATTCAGCAAATACACTGAGTTACTTAAGGGAATACAGGGACATCTTAGGGTATAGTGCCTTGCTCAAGGACACAACACAAAGTGGCACAGTCGGGAATTAAACCAGCAACCTCCAACTACAATTCTGACTCTCAAAACACTGAGCCATCTGACACCGATCATGTTCAGAATAGTACTACACATACTTCATGATGTTCTGAACACTACTGTAGATCCTTCATAATGTTTTTTACACTACTGCAGAATCTTCATGATGTTCTGAACACTACTGCAGGTGTTTCAGGATGTTGTGTTCTGAACACTGCGGGAGATACTCCAGGAACGTCAGTGTGCCTGAACAGGAGGGCTCTGCTGCAAGTGACTATGGCATGGCCTTTGCTTCTCATGGGTATTATTACTGTAATAGTGTACCTGTGCACTCAGTGTCTCCAGGGGACTCTCCACGCGGGGGAAGGTCATGAGCGGGAGACCACGGTAATCTTCTGTCTTCTGCTTCGTGGAGCTGGAATGTGTTCCTTTAAAGTTGTTCACCACACAGATCCCCTGTAGAAGACAGATAAATCAATACGGCGGGCACAGGCCTTCATCTGGGACTCCCCAGCTACATCCGCTCAACAACTTGACAGCAATACAACAGTGACACAAGTCTGCCATTATAATCAACATGAACAGCACGAAGAGCAATGTCCAATTATAATCAACATAAGACCGCGAGCCTACAGAGGGATGTCGTTGGTTTAGTTAAACAGGAATATATAGAAACACTGATGCAATTGCAAACTATGTAATTTCTAAATGTTCATTTTGTGTTTTGGTTCACTTTAGATGAATGAAAATAAAACTACACAATGATTGTAACACAACTAGAGTAGAATACAACAGCTGGTATTAACCCAGATAGTACCAGGGGACTAAAATACAACAGCTGGTATTAACCCAGATAGTAACATGGGACTAAAATACAACAGCTGGTATTAGCCCAGATTGTACCAGGGTACTAAAATACAACAACTGGTAATAACTCAGTACCGTCATGTGACTAAAATACAACATCTGGCATTAACTTAGTACCAGGGGACTAAAATACAACAGCTGGTATTAACCCAGATAGTACCATGGGACTAAAATACAACAGCTGGTATTATCCCAGATTGTACCAGGGTACTAAAATACAACAGCTGGTAATAATTCAGTACCGTCATGTGACTAAAATACAACATCTGGCATTAACTTAGTACCAGGGGACTGAAATACAACAGCTGTTATTAACTCAGACAGTACCAGTGGGCTAAAATACAACAGCTGGTATTAATCCAGATACTGTAGTACAAGGGGACTAAAATACAACAGCTGGTATTAAATCAGTACCAGGGGACTAAAATACAACAGCTGGTATTATCCCAGATAGTACCAGGGTTCTAAAATTCAACAGCTGGTATGAGTTCAGATAATACCAGGGGGCTAAAATACAACAGCTGGTATTAGCATGGATATTACCAGTATGCTAAAACACAACAGCTGGTAATAACTTAGTGCCAGTGTGCTAAAATACAACAGAAAATATTAACTCAGTACCGTCATGTGACTAAAATACAACATCTGGCATTAACTCATTACCAGGGGACTAAAATACAACAGCTGTTATTGAGTCAGATATTACTATTGGGCTAAAAAACAACAGCTGGTATTAACCCAGATACTGTAGTACAAGGGGACTAAAATACAACAGCTGGTATTAACCCAGATACTGTAGTACAAGGGGACTAAAATATAACAGCTGATATTAAATCAGTACCAGGGGACTAAAATACAGCAGCTGGTATTATCCCAAATTGTACCAGGGGACTAAAATACAACAGATGATATTAACTCAGACAGTAGCAGTGGGCTAAAATACAACAGATGATATTAACTCAGTACCGTCATGTGACTAAAATACAACATCTGGCATTAACTCATTACCAGGGGACTAAAATACAACAGCTGTTATTGAGTCAAATATTACTATTGGGCTAAAAAACAACAGCTGGTATTAACCCAGATACTGTAGTACAAGGGGACTAAAATACAACAGCTGGTATTAACCCAGATACTGTAGTACAAGGGGACTAAAATATAACAGCTGATATTAAATCAGTACCAGGGGACTAAAATACAGCAGCTGGTATTATCCCAAATAGTACCAGGGGACTAAAATACAACAGATGATATTAACTCAGACAGTAGCAGTGGGCTAAAACACAACAGTTGATATTAACTCAGATAATACCGTCATGTGACTAAAATACAACAGTTGATATTAACTCAGATAGTACCAGTGGGCTAAAATACAACAGCTGATATTAACTCAGATAGTACCAGTGGGCTAAAATACAACAGCTGATATTAACTCAGATAGTAGTATTGGACTAAAATCAAATCCTCACCAGAAAGAGAGCGACGGAGCTGCCCAAGATGAAGCCTGCAATGACATCAGAACAGTGGTTCCGGTACTCTGAGACCCGGTTGAGACCAGTCAGGAAGGCCGTACAGAGGGTTCCCAGGCACAGAACGGGCTTCGCCAAGCGGCTGCTCTTAGTTTTAATAGTGCTGGTGATGTACATCTGAAACAGAGAATGTGTTAAGAGTCGGGATACACACTGAAGACTATCAGGACATTACATGACTATCATGACATGCAACATAAACCCAGTCGAAATACACACTGAAGACTATCATGACTTTACATGCGACATAAACCCAGTCGAAATACACACTGAAGACTATCATGACTTTACATGCAACAAACCCAGTGAAACACACTGAAGACTATCATGACTTTACATGGAACAAACCCAGTCGAAATACACATTGAAGACTATATTGACTTTACATGCAACAAACCCAGTCGAAATACACACTGAAGACTATATTGACTTTAAATGCAACATAAACCCAGTCGAAATACATACTGAACACTATCATGACTTTACATGGAACAAACCCAGTCGAAATACACACTGAAGACTATCATGACTTTACATGCAACATAAACCCAGTCGAAATACACACTGAAGACTATCATGACTTTACATGCAACAAACCCAGTCGAAATACACACTAAAGACTATATTGACTTTAAATGCAACATAAACCCAGTCGAAATACACACTGAAGACTATCATGACTTTACATGGAACAAACCCAGTCGAAATACACAGCTTATAAAAACATTTCAGCTACAGCCAACATCAGCCAGTCGTTCTTCTGCTAAATGCTATGAAACCACGTGGCCAGTTGACTTACCGTTACATAGACAGCGGAGTAGACGCTAAGAGAGGCGTCCTTGGAAGGGAAGGAGCGTCTGGCCTTCTCCACAACGGCTGGACTGCCCGTGCAGATGTTGCCTTTGGAGATGAACTGGTGGCTGAAGCGACACTCATTCCCTGTGTAGTTGGGCTTGCACACTGACAGGAAGTAGGGGGTCAGATTGCCTGTCACTACCTGGCCCGCATTCACAAAGATGTCTGTCGCAAACAGGCCGAATGCAAACACACCTGCAGGGAGACACACAGAGTGAGGATCCAGGGTGGGTAACAGGTCCAATGGACATTCAGACAGGGAGACGCCTGATGTTGGCAGACCATAGGCTCCCTTCTAGGCTTAGCAGATAAAAGGACAGTGTATGTTTCCTAAATGGCATGAGGGCTAGATTGAAAGTAGTGCACTAGATTGTAATTGGGGAGACATTAGGCACGGTTTCCATGATGGTAATTGCATCCACTGGTAGTCTTTCTAGGCCTTAGGATCTCAAAATGGAGGCTTCAGCAGCTGGATAACATCCCACTGGGTCACTGTCTATACTGGAGTTATTACATCACCATTAGCAACCAGAAATTATTCAACTGTAGGAGGTCCCAGTATTGTGTCCCGAATGGCAACCTTTTCAGTATAGTGCACTATTTATGACCAGGACTAGGGCTCCATTTGGGACGTAGACCGTCATAACTCAGGATCCCCGGGCCTAGAGCCAGGCAGAAGAGCATTACAATACAAAGAATTGCAATTTCATGGGCAAGCAATCCAGATAATAATACGTCATATTTCATGAACATTAGAAATGAACCATGTTGATTCATGTGCGGCAGCCATACCTATGAAGCCCTCTTACCATGCATGTCAGGATCCAACAGACTTATTATTCATTACTTTATGACTGACTCCCAAACGATACTCCATTCCTTACACTGTAAAGTGCACTGCTCTGCCAAGAACCCTACTGAGTAGGGGCTCCATTTAAGAAGAAATCGGATGACATTTGAGACAGAGTTGTGAAG
This sequence comes from Umbra pygmaea, assembly GCA_016801145.1. NCBI lineage: Eukaryota > Metazoa > Chordata > Actinopteri > Esociformes > Umbridae > Umbra > Umbra pygmaea. The sequence continues at coordinate 6,666 of JACXGM010012337.1, read as the reverse complement.
TGTAATCGGAAAATTACCTCCGCCCCTAAAAAGAGACAAAATACAGTGCGAGCTGAGATGGTTGGTCTCCAAGGTGGAAGATTATAGGAGCTGCCCCTGCATGTGGGTCGTAAAGACGGGTGGGTAAAGGTGTCCTGTCAGGCTTGGGACTGGTATAATTTGTACCAGCGTACCCACCCACTATCCCCCACACATACACCTCCCCAGACCAAGAGTATAAATCAATTTTTCAGCAGGCATATATGTGTGTAATGATGCATCCAGCAAAACAAACACCTCAATGTACAGTGAATGACTGGATAATGTATATAACTGGATAATGTATATAACTGGATAATGTATATAACTGGATAATGTATATAACTGGATAATGTATATAACTGGATAATGGACAACAACATTCAGAAAGTGGTAAAGAGGCTTAAAAGAAAGATTAGATGGCTAACATTCATAAATGCAGAAATGCACTTCTATGTACTTGCAGCTACAGTCAGTTTTAAACAAAGAAAACATGGCTTATGGTTTCAGTGGCTGGCTATCTGGTTATGGTAAAGTAAACAGCTTTACAGAGTGGTGATATGGAAAACAGTGTGCAAACAATAGTCAGATACACCACAATGCATTGCTGAGCTGCCCCATGTCTCTGATGTTAAATACCAGTACCTGGACAATACCAGTAGGATTTAGACCGTTGACATAACAGGTAGTAAATTAAATGACTAGTAACAAAAACTGACCCAGATAATGTAATTTGATATATTCACAAAATTCAGATTTCATCACTTCTATACACATTGAGATCTGTGAATTTAATAGTTTTGAAACCAGCTACAAGTAGCCTGCTCAAAGCTTATTTCCGGAATATCCGGATGTGTGCCATGCATCCAAATATCAATTGAATCCATTTTAGGCAGCAAACTTTGATCATTTAAGTGCATCAATCCATGCCATCTACATGCTTTAAATTTTCTAAAGTATACTCTATAACTAGAGTTTGAGTCGTTGGTACATTTGAATCGGTACTGTTATAAGATTACTAACGTTTACAACACAAGGTCTAAGCTTGCTACATGGTAAAACACTTTATCGTGAGGTTATGATGGAAACTATCTCATGAGGGCATGGACTGACTCTTAATTTCCTAAGTGCTGTAGCAATATTTTCTGACAGCATTTTTGCACCTCTCTCTTTTGGATGTAAGCCAATCAGCTTCAGAAATTGGGGTCTTTCCCAGAACAAATCAAAGTTGTCTATAAAGTCAGAGCAATGTTTGCAGAACTCTGATTTAAGCCAGATGTGCAAGTTTAGTAGCCATCTAAAATGCCCACAGCCACACCCAAAGGATGGAATAGGACCAGAGATCAGAATCCATTTCCTGGTTTGTTGTAAAGCCTCTGGAGGATCCTACACCTTGAGGTTCGCAGGACTCCAGAGGCACCAGCAGATTCAAATACCTGTTTACTGCTTTGTAAAGGCATGTTAGCAGCTGCACTCTTAATCTGATGAATTTGTCTGGCAGTAATCTTCCTCATTATGCCTGTATCTGCATGATACCGTCTGTGATCAGAATCAGCCACAAATCTCTTCACAGTACGATGATCACGCTTAAGTTTTCGTGAAATATCTAATGTTTTCATGCCTTGTCCAAGGCATTGCATTATTTGATGCTTTTCTGAAGCAGAAAGATCATTTTTCTTTGCCATATTGCTTGAAATCTGTGGCCTGCTTAATAATGTGGAACATCCTTTTTAAGTTGTTTTCCTTTAATTGGGCTCACCTGGCAAACTAATTATTACAGGTGTCTGAGATTGATTTCAGTGATCCAAAAAGCCCGGAGACACAATACCATCCAGAGTTTGATTGAAAAGCTAAATATTTAAATGTTTATGACACTTAATTCTAATTTGTATAATAATTTGGAACGTGATGTAGTTCTAAACATCACCCAAAATAGGGGAATGCATCTTTAATAAGCTACATTTTAAGTTTGAAGAATGAGGTTGTATTTTACCCATTTTATAACACTTAGATCTTACTTCTGTGTATCATTAATATCAAATTAAAATGACAACACTTACAAACCGACCCTAAATCAGCCATAAACACAAGTCTTGTATAAAATATGATGTTCTTACGATGAATTAGCTTTCTACTTTAGATTAATTAAAATGTTGGAGGACTTTTAGAGGATATTGATATAAATTCACTCCACTAGGCTATAGCTCATGTGTAATCTAGGCCTACCTCATCCAGTAATCCATGCTTACCCTGTCAGAAACGATGTACAGTGGAGAGAACAAGTATTTGATACACTGCCAATTTTGCAGGTTTTCCTACTTACAAAGCATGTAGAGGTCTGTAATTTTAATCATAGGTACACTTCAACTTTGAGAGACAGAATCCAAAACAAAAATCCAGAAAATCACAATATGATTTATAAATAATATATTTGCATTAATTAATTATTATTATTATTATTTTTAAATCTAATACACTGCTCAAAAAAATTACACTAAGATAACACATCCTAGATCTGAATGAATGAACTAATCGTATGATTGAACTAATACTTTCGTCTTTACATAGTTGAATGTGCTGACAACAAAATCACACAAAAATAATCAATGGAAATCTAATTTATCAACAAATGGAGGTCTGGATATGGAGTCACACTCAAAATCAAAGTGGAAAACCATACTACAGGCTGATCCAACTGTGATGTAATGTCCTTAAAACAAGTCAAAATGAGGCTCAGTAGTGTGTGGCCTCCGCGTGCCCATATGACCTCCCTACAACACCTGGGCATGCTCCTGATGAGATGGCAGATGGTCTCCTGAGGGATGTCCTACCAGACCTGGACTAAAGCATCCGCCAACTCCTGGACAGTCTGTGGTGCAACGTGGCGTTGGTGGATGGAGCGAGACATGATCTCCCAGATGTGCTCAATCGGATTCAGGTCTGGGGAACGGGCGGGCCAGTCCATAGCATCAATGCCTTCCTCTTGCAGGAACTGCTGACACACTCCAGCCACGTGAGGTCTAGCATTGTCTTGCATTAGGAGGAACCCAGGGCCAACCGCACCAGCATATGGTCTCACAAGGGGTCTGAGGATCTCATCTCAGTACCTAATAGGCCAACAACCAGCAGGCCAACAACCAGCAGGCCAACAACCAGCAGGCCAACAACCAGCAGGCCAACAACCAGCAGGCCAACAACCAGCAGGCCAACAACCAGCAGGCCAACAACCAGCAGGCCAACAACCAGCAGGCCTGATCCTCCCGATTCCCCACCCTGACGACCAGTAAACGACTAACAAATCAATGACCGTTAAAACAACAGATGAGAACAGGACAGCTGAAAAACCAATGTCAGAGCAAAACAAGGGACTCACCAACAAAGCGGATGACTCTCCTGATCAGTGGGTTCAGGTAACAGCATTCTCCCGTCAATATGATTTTCTCCTGGGCTAGTAGTGCCGCCCTGGTGGACTTCATGATGTACATGGAAACCTCCCCGATGAAGATCTGAGTCAACACAGAGATACAATAATCATAAGTCAACACAGAGATACTGAGCCAACACAGAGATACTGAGCCAACACAGAGATACTGAGCCAACACAGAGATACTTAGCCAACACAGAGATACTGAGCCAACACAGAGATACTGAGCCAACACAGAGATACTGAGCCAACACAGAGATACTGAGCCCACACAGAGATACTGAGCCAACACAGAGATACTCAGCCAACACAGAGATACTGAGCCAACACAGAGATACTGAGCCAACACAGAGATACTGAGCCAACACAGAGATACTGAGCCAACACAGAGATACTGAGCCAACACAGAGATACCGAGTCAAAACTTTGTTTAGGCTCTATGCTAGCTGCTATCTATAGTGATATTAACTCGATTGAGTAGTTCAAATTATTGATTTAAGGAAGATGCAGGAAGTTGTCAAGCCCAATGACCATGCGTCATATCTGGACTGTGACATCTTTTGTCATGATGATGATATGGGGTGTTAATTACTTCTGGGACAGCCCCATGATGAACTGCACTACAATGTTATGCTTTGCAAGAATTTTGTTTTTGTTTTGCATAATTCGGATTATTCAATACATTAAATAAGTAAATGTATATGTAGGGCAGTGATAAGGATTAGGGCTGTAAGGCAAAAGATCAATGTTGATCATTGATCAGTTTTTCCTAATCAATAAGAAATAGATCATTAATTAGATGCACAAGGACACATCTTATCCCAATCTCAAATGAGTTTGTATTTACTGGCTGGTCTTAACCTCTGTAACATTTAGTTTAAAATATTCTCATTTGTCATTTGGTTTTGTAAGGCTGGAACAGTTGGTTTGTGGCTGACCAAAGTGAAAAACATCACCTATGAAATGCCTTAAAGTCTCAGTGCCAAATAGCGCCCTCGTCCTTATTTGAATCACAACTTTTAGCCGTGGCCGGCCATCAGATGCTGAAGAGATTTATAGGGAATAAGGCGCCATTTGGGATACAACCTAACCATTCAGTACGCTTAACACTGCGCTGATGAATACTGCTGAGAGGTCAGTCACAACGTCCATTAAGGATGGTTACATGTCCCAAACAGCACCCTGCGCCCTAAATTGCCAATGACAAAGGGAACAGGGTACTACTTGGGATTCACCCTGGATCACTGTTATTCCAAACAAGACCTTTGTTGGTGATAAGATGTTGTTAAATCAGAACAGCATCAGTGGTTTCATGTCTGAGGTGTTGAATCAAAATTAAACATATTGAATTAGAGGTTATAATTTCAAATAAGATGTGTTGACGAAAAGTAACCAACGGTAAACAGTAGTTTGGTTGTTTCCGGAAAGAGAGCGAGTGTATTTAGTGGTAGTCGGTGTTAGAGACAGGGCCAGGTTAAACATATTGAATTGTGTTACTAACACCCTGTAGGAACCACAGTTACTTTGCTCCCACAGCTGCAGCTTTCTGACAACTACTGTAGTAAGTGTACCAACACTGCCCTCTAGTGTCTAATCCCTAAATGACCAGAACGCAATCAATTCATTTAGTATTGAAAGCAGTCAACTCAGGAAGTGATTAATATTTTCAAGATTTAAACCATTTACATATATTTGTTCATTTCAGTTTACAGAGAAGTCATGAAAAAAAAACAAGTTTCAATCTATACAATAATTAAATTGTAATTTTAGTAAGAGGAATTAATTTAAATTGAGCATAACTCTGGAAACATGGCACTGTGCTTTCTACAAAAAGGCTTTGAGGAACACTGTTTTCAGATAGAGAAGAACGTTTGTCCTGGATGTAGTAGAAATTTAAATGTAGATTACTTATAAGACTAGCCATAACAGGCCTGTTTCTCAGACAAAGATTAAGTCTAGACCTGGACTAAACAAATGAAGCTCAATGGAAACCTCCTTAAAGTTTCAGTCCAGGACTAGGCCTAATCTGTGTCCACAAACCTAGCCCAATATGAATCAGGGATCTGCCAGATCAGGGATCTGCCAGTCCATGTCAAACCACATTACACGTGAGTAGAACTGAGGTAGATTGTGACTGTCCTTGATTAATAAATACGGACCTCTTTCTGTGTATCAACACTGCTGCCTACATGTGACGTGACAGAACACAGCTATCAGATAGCCTCTGAGGGCATTTCACACAGATATACAGATGTACAGAAGGAGAGACAGAGACATTACTTACGACAGCAGTGGGAGTTGCAGCAACCACACAGTAGAGGATGAGTGGAGGGATGAAGCTGGTGTCGTCCACTCCAGGGTATGGTTTCATAAGGTCAGCGTCGTTACAGAAGAAGCCCTGGACGTGGATGCCGAAGGTGTCTGTCAACTCAAAGTAGTAGGCCAGGAGGACGGTCCCCGCCATTATCACCAGCTAGAAACACATCACAAGTGACAGGTTATCACGCTTATTACCAGCTAGAAACACATCACAAGTGACAGGTTATCACCATTATCACCAGCTAGAAACACATCACAAGTGACAGGTTATCACGCTTATTACCAGCTAGAAACACATCACATGTGACAGGTTATCACCATTATCACCAGGTAGAATCACATCACAAGGGACAGGTTATTATTAACATTATCACTAGGTAGAAACACATCACAAGGGACAGGTTATCACTAGGTAGAAACAAATCAAAAGGGACAGGATATCACCATTATCACCAGCTATAAACACATCACAAGTGACAGGTTATCACCATTATCACCAACTAGAAACACATCACAAGTGACAGGTTATCATTATTATCACCAGGTAGAATCACATCACAAGGGACAGGTTATCACCATTATCACCAGGTAGAATCACATCACAAGGGACAGGTTACTTTTAGTAGTAGAAAAGTAATTAATTGCAAGTTTAGTCAGCACAACTACACTTTCATATCAGTCCAATTCACACTATGAAATTAGTCAGTCCAACTACATTATAATATCAGTCCAATTCACACTATGATATTAGTCAGCATCACTACACTATAATATCAGTCCAATCCACACTATGATATTAGTCAGCACAACTACACTATAATATCAGTCCAATCCACACTATGATATTAGTCAGCACAACTACACTATAATATCAGTCCAATTCACACTATGATATTAGTCAGCAC